>QEOQ01000544.1:526606-545334 GCA_010279815.1 Brachionus plicatilis
TTGAAATTAAAAAAATAGAAAACGTAAATGGTGAAAATAAAATTCTTAAACTTGTAGACTTGAGATTAAATTATAAATTTTATATACTTAACAAATAAACTTAAAATAAATCCAGTAAAGAATAAGTTAGATAATTATTCAAAAATTGCATCAGAAGTTCCAACTGCCTCTGAAGAGATCCATTCTGCTGTAAAAAGAGCTTCGAGAAAAAATACAAACCCAATAGCTTGTTCAGAGTGTGGTAGATTGATGAAAAATGAGCCTGGTGTCAATTAAGACATCTCAAAGTTCCATAAATAGTAGTTTTTTTTTGAAATTAAATATTTAAAATAAATTTTACATAATGGTCACAAAAATTTGAAAACTTTTGACATAAGTTTTATTACTGGTCACGAAAAAATAAAATAAAATTAAAAAAAATTTTATTTTCAAAAAATTTATTTCGCTGGTCACATATTGGGCGACCAGTCGAAACAAATTCCGCAAGTCACTGGTCACATAACAGGCCAGATTCAATTTTTATTTCAAAATTAATTTAATTATTTACTTTATCGAATTCGCTGATTTGGAATATTAAGTATAGCAGGGTTATGAAACGCATTTTATATTGTTCAGTACAATAGTTTAAAATTAAAAAAAATTATTATTTTTAAGATTGTAAAATTTCTATTTATTGTAACCATTTAATTTTTATGCTATCTTCAAATGCAGTAAGCTGTTTTTTTCTATTAGATTTCATTGTGATAATTTTATATGTTTCCTGTCAGATAAAATTAAAATGTGTTGAGGATTATGGCTATGATAACTCAAGGTAAATATGATGTTTTTATTTTTACTGATTTTAAATTAAGTCAAATCTCTGATTAATTCATATAAATTAATTTTGAAACTAACAACTTCAATAAACTCAATTTTATTTGTCGAGCTAACTCAGGAGATTTTAAAAATAAAATTCTGCTTGTTTTATTTTGATTAATCATAAAACTTTAATAAAGATATCCTAATCTTTTGGAATTATAGTCTCGCTTTTAATTAAGACAAGAAAAAATTTAAAATTTTTTAATAAGGGAATTTGAAAAAAAACACGAAATAATTTTAATTGATAGAATTTTAACTTTTTCGTGAGATTGATCATTCCAAATCAAATAAACTAAAAGGGATATATTCAGTTAAATTTTAGTTAAAGCTAAAGCTAAAAAATTCATCATGGTACCATGGAGAATTAACCATGGAGAATTAAATTCTTATTGTTGTCATTTTAAATTTTCATTTAATTGTTGCTCGCCAGAAAACTTTTTGTCGATTTTCCATTTTTTGAATTTCAAGACATATGGATGAAAGACTAATTCACAATAAACATAAAGCATTTTAAATTAATGACTTCCTGAATTTAACTTTTTTCAGATCAACTTAAAGGTATATAATTAAATATTTTTTCTATTTCTTAGTCTGTCTTATTTGCATTTTCTTTTAATAGTTCCCTATCAGCTTTATATTGGTATCTCAAGCAGATTTTTGTGTTCCGAAATTTTTGTCGCTTAGTAAGCTATCTTAAAAGTCGATTAATTACCAAAAATAAATACTTGAATTAAATTTAAAAAGTTTTATTTCCAGATTAAGCTCTCTTTTTTTTCCAATGCCCAGTGATTATGTCTATTTTACTGAGATTATAATTTTATTAACTCTCGGCGTTCTATTCATTTGCTTTTGTCATAAATCAACCAATTTCCGCGATAGGTATATCTATGAGAATTTTAAGTTTATTGTTTTTATTTTTGGCTATTTTTACTCGTTTGAAAAATCGATTCTAATTAGTCTTTTAATTATTTTTATTTCCAGAAGAGTCAGATTCCATTAGTGTATTGAACTTTTTTTTTAAATTTTCAATTATTTTAATTTCCTAATTCGAGAAAAAAATTCTTTTTAAAATCACTTTTCAGAAATTAGTTTTTTATTGCTCAGGTAAATCTATCAAAAGCCTATAAATATTCGCTCTTTTTATCACTGTACCATTTGAATGAAGAAATTATTTCGCAAAAGCCAAGATGACAAATTTGGAAACTAAAGTATTGGTAGCTGAAATCGATGTCACCATAAGAGGCTTTTTAATTTTTTTCAATAAAGGAAAGTTATCATTAAGTCCTTTAAATTAATTGTAAAACGAAATTAGTCTGCATAGCAAGCTTTTATAATAGAAAAAGATATTTTTTACAATAGATTTTTTTCATATAGATATATGGAATATTGAGCTACAACAAAAGAAGGATATATGTAAATTCAAAAGATAAGTGGTGTTGATAATTTCCTTAAATTATTGATTTTATTTAATTAGCGGTAATTTTTTACTTTTTAAAAATTGTTAAAAAATTTTAGTTGTATCTATTTGTTAAACCTCGAAATAGAAAATAGCTTGACTCGTTTGTCACAATTTTTATAATTAAAATCCTCGCCTGCAATTGAACGCATACTTATTTGTGGTGATAAACTTGCTCTGTTATCATTTAATTTATCTTTAATAGATATTTAAAAGATAAGCTTATTTGAAATATGATATCTTATTTTTTCTGCTTTTATTTTTAGTGTAGAGAGAGAGAGAGGGACATAATCATGAAATAAAAATCAACTATAATTTGTCTAAAATTAATTTTCCCTAAAATTTGGACCTATTATTGTCAAAGATAACAAGCTCTTGCATTTGAGCCCATATCATCACTAGATTTATCAGTGAAATTTACTGTCATTTATATTACTATTCAATTGTCATTTTTATTAATTTCTATATCATATCATTCTTGTTTTATAAAAAAAAAAATAAAAGTAAAGATTAAGTAATCTAATTAACAAATATTTGTTTTTATTGCTATGATGATAATGATTTTATTTTAGATAACAAAAAAATAATTAAAATGAAGCGAAAAAGAGTCCGTGTAGGAAATTTTTACAGAAAATTCTCTCAACCAGGTTGAGTTGAACACGATTTTAAAATTGCTTAAATTCTAGTAACTGCCTTTGGTGCACTGAATCATTGTCATTATTGGAATTATTTAAAAATTGATTTTTGCTTAAATAAGCTTTTTGAAATATGCTTAAAATAAATGCTTTGGGAATTAATTATCATTCAACTTAGCTCTAAGATACATCAAAATCGTCACCCAAGTTGATGTGTTAAAACTTTGATCTGTATAATTCATGGTGCTATTGGTATAGGTATTAACAATTGAATATTTTAAAATTAAATTCTGAAAAATAATTAAGTAGATAATGGCCACAGAGTAATTCAAGTGTATTTAATTGTTTATTAAAATTCAGATAGGCAAAATAATTGTCGAATTTTTCTAGATAAAGGTAATTTAAAAATAGAATTAAACAGTGTAGATATTTTATTTTAAATTCCGTTTTCTTCAAAAAGTTAAATCGATCAAAAAATTTGGCACAGTAGTGCCATTCTAATTGCTAAACGATCATTCGAATTATTTTGCCTCAACAGAGTTTAAAGTTTTATATTCTCATAAAAATCAATTTTTATTTAAAAAACATGGCAAAAATTATTTTCCTAATTCTCAGGGATTTAAGTAAATATTTAAAATCTTTATATTTTTTATCAATACCAATCAATCAGGTAGTAGTTTTCTATTAGATTTTAAAATCGACTTTAGAGACACGCTTTTAAAAGTTTGAAAATTCCATTCTTTTTATTAGTGTCAATCAATCAAACTTGAATTTAATGGATAGAAAAAACTTAGTTACCTGAGAGACCATGTTCGTGCTAGATAATACTCTTTTAGTGGTCAAATTTCGCCGGCCGTACGACATTGTCCGTTTAGAGCGCTCAGGTAGTTATCCAAAAATGGCATAAATCGTATCATATCATCATCTATTCTATCTAGCGCTGTACAGGTGTACGCTACACTTTTGTCCAGAAATACGCTTCAGTCTTTATGCTAATTGCGCTCAACGGTAAAAGATTTCTCAACTAAAAAAATGACAATATTTAAAATACCTTTATTTATTTAAATCAAAATAAAAGATAATATTTCATGGAATTTAAAATTGAGTTCAGTGTCGAAAACGACAGATAAGTTATGTTTGCTTTTAATACTTTGTAGATTTTTTTTTCGTATTAATAAATTTCAATTTCAAAAGATTAAAAGATAAAATAGATAGCACAATTTTTTTTTATTAAATTAAAATTATTCATAGCAAGTTGACATAAATCATAAATTACCATATTTATCTTTGTTTTCTATTTATCCATTTTTCAACAATTATCTGTCCGCTACAGGGTTTTAAGTGCACCCAAAACAATTAGCATGAGATCAACACAATTAGAAAAAATTGAATTTTAACATACTGATATTGAGATAAAACTGTCATTATATTCAAACGGAACAGCAGAACAACAGCCTTATCTTATCATTCGATAATTTAATTTCATCAAAGCAGACAAGAATTAGAGCTTAAAATAAAATTAATTTTTCTTTCTTTTTTTTTTTTTTTGTGTTGTCACATAAATCGAATGCTATAGCACTCTTTTTAATTTAAAATTATATAAGTATCTTTTGCATATGAAGCATCTATTGGGTGTTTGAATTTTATCAATTAGAAAAAAATGTGTTATCATATCACTAAGGTGAGCTTGATTTGTTTGCTTAAGCTCAATATGTTACTTTCACTCCGAAGACTATTGGGCTCAGTTGAATGAAAAAAAAATATCTCCTATCTCTATCTTTTCATTAGTTTTTCATTTTAATCAAAGATAAAAAATCAACCAAAATATTGCGACTTAATAAAATTTTGCTTGTCATATTTTTTTATTCTTTCTCTAAATAAAGCATGCTTTTACTTTGATTTTTTTTTCTAGCAAATATTGATTTTTCCTTATTAATATCTGTCCGCTTCTATTTCGTGCTCGGTGAACAGCTGACTTTTAGTTCGCTTTTATGGTCAGGTGCTTAATTTTATATCCCTAATTTGGTATTTACCTTAAAAAGATGGACTTTTTTCGAGTTGAGTTTTTGACCAGAAAAAACAAGATCTCAAGTAAGATCTTGAAATAAATTAATATAAAACTAGTGAGAAATTTGAATTTTTTCTTTTTCATGGTTGACAATGTTTGCAGGATTAATAATGAGAGAAAAATTTCCTCTCGCTTAAATCGTTTAAGTGCGGATTAAGAAACGTTTATTTAAGCATTTTGAAGAAAAAAATCATTAAACCGATTTAAAATCGATTGGAACTAGTAATTAAACGAGATAATTAAATCTGGAGATTTAGTTTCCATTTTTTTTCTCTTTATTTATTCGCCTCTTTTTCCTATCTTCTTTTCAAGTATTTTTTTTCTTTAAGATAAATCTCTTCTGAAGAAAAATTCCTATTTGTTTAGAAAAAAGAGACAATTAATTCCAACTTTAGGAATTTTGACAATTATTTTTTCTTCTTAGGTACTAATAATTAAAAAGGATTAAATTACAGAAATTCGAGATTATTTTATGTCTAAATGAAGAGCAGCATTTCTTTTTTCTCTCTTTATTATTTTTCTCTTATCTTTATCATTCAAATATTTACCTTTATAGTTCTTGGTCTGAAGATAATTAAATGAAAATATTAGTTTAAGATTTTTTGTTCATTTGATTTTTATCAAGTTTTTCCTAGTATTGTTTTTTGCTCACAAATAACCCCGGTTATCAGGAATAAATCAATATGCTCGACGCGGTCGCCTATGTCCCGGCATCGAATTAAATCTGCAGATACAATTTCAAAGATATGATCAAGAGAAGCAAAAATTTATGTGGCCAAATAGCTGAAGCTATCTGTTCCGTGAATTTCGCTTCAATTAATGCATAGGTATTTTCTTGAGCTCGGCTAAGCCGAATTAATGGCATGGCGGTCCGCCGTCAAGCCGAGTCTGTTCAAAAATCAATATTTTTTAATTTTAGCCCATTAGATATATCTAAATTTTGGGTAGTGGTGTATCAGTTGACAAATTAATTGTGTGATTAATTTAAGAGAATTCAATTTAAAGCATTTTTTTTTCAAAATAAGTTTCTAACATTATTTTAGCTGATTTATTAAAATATCAAATTTATCTTATCAATAAATCGATAAATGTGACAAACTTAATTGGTCATCATTTAATTGACTTGCAGACACTTATCAAGTCTAATCTTTTAATCACTGGTAGCTTCTATGAGCGAGCTTGCCATAGTCGAAATAAACAGACGATCTGTCATACCTTCTATCTTCTGCCTTTGATGAAAAAAAAATTCATTCGAGCAAAATTAATAAATTCTCTCTTTGTTAAAAAGCAATCAATACTCAAGATAGAAATGACAGTATTATCAAGGGAAATATATTTTGTTCTCTCTATCTCTTGTCATCCGTTGTTATTGTTCTAAAGGTATTAATTTATCTTAATTATCCTGTTTTCTCTCTTGTTTCTTCTTTTTTTTTTTTAATTATCTGTGTGACTCAGCGTGATCATTTTTCGATTATCCCCATCGATGACTAGTCTCAATGATCATGTCGGTAGAATACATTCTCAAATGACTTGTACTCTAATCAAACTACAAACCTATCCGTCTTGTTTTAGGAATAACGCGAATCTCTTGTGACTAAGTCAATTTGTAAGCTTAAGGTATTTCAAAATTTGGAGAAAAATTAATTTTGCCAACTTATTAGCTTCAATATTCATCATTTATCTAGTTTAATAAAAATTTTCAAGTTAAAACAGTTTTTTTTGTTGCTAAATAAAATTCTCTAAAATTATTAAGAATTTTAATTTTTCAAAAAGTCTTTTCTAAATATTTTTTTTTTCAGCAAAAAAATTACGCCATATTTGGCAATGTGTAAAAAAAATGTTATATATAATTATTCAATTGTATTAAGTTTTACATGAATTATAAGTTTATTTCTTTTTTCCTTTATTTTTTTTTATTTAAATAATAATTAAATCTTGGTCGGTTGGAATGAAAAGAGCCCTTCCTTTCAATCACATGATTAAATTTTGAAATCTAAACAAAAATTTTTTCGAAAAAAATTAAACAAAGTTTGAATTAAGTTTTTAGAGTTGGTGGTGAATGTCAAAAAAAAATATAAAATTAATAATTTTCCTTTTAACATTATTTACCAAGACTGGTTATTAAAATTTACAAAAGAAAATTTTTTTTGATTATTATGTTTATTAATTTTTTAAGATAACAAAATTCATCCAAGGAGACTAAATGTGCTGTTCGAACAAATTTGCTGATTACATTTTTATTTAAAATTTCACAGAGTGAACTTTTTTTGTCTGATGTGTTTGCGTAAAATCAAGTCAAAGCAATTTTTGTTCGAGAGCTCTTAGAATAAGTTCAATCCAGTGATAACACAATAGGTTGTGAAAAGCTCTTCACAGGTTAGCTAACTCGAAGCAAGGTGAACGAATGTTTATTCTAGAATATTTAGATTTACACAAACGCAAACATAGTTCCGTTTGCACAAGGTATTAGAACATATACAGTTAATTTGTACTAATGATTACTTTACGAGAAAAAAAAAACTTGGCCTGTTAATTACACTAACACTTCATTATTTTTTCAATAGATTATACTTGAGGAGGAAGAGAATACTAGAGAGAATAGAATAGAAAAACAAACCGTTTGTTAAATTTGACTAATTATAGAAGATAAATAGGTATTGTCATTTTTGACACCTCGTGTATTGTTATGGAAAATCAATAAACAATGAGATTCAAAGCGGCATGAATAGTGCTCCCATTAAATGATAATTTATCTTCTTTGTCATTCAACTCTATGTCTCACTATTATTCGGATAATGAGACGATACAAAACCTATGCAAGATAATTGTCGGTTTATTCAGTTGAATTAATTTCAAATCCGAAAATAAATCAAAAATAAAAATTATCTATTCGCTTGATTACTAGTCGATCAAAATAAGATAATTGGCTGTGTGTATGCTAATTTATTCACAGTCTAACCAATAAGACCTGTCATTATTCATTTCAATTTATCTATTTTGATTTAATTAAATTTTTTATTTTTTTTGTTGATTTTCTTTTTATCTGGGGGAGCTTTAGCCTTCAAGGAACAAACTTGTGCCCAACTTTTTCTTCAACAACTAACTTTCCTCTATCAAGTAATTCACGACCATTTTTTTTTATAGAAAAGTGGAGAAGTTACATCAAATTTGACAGAGGATAAAAAAAAATCCAAAAAATATTCTTTTTATCTTTTTACGTTGCACAATTTAATAAAATAATGCTTTTTGTATTTTTTTCTGTCTCAACTTAACTCGTGAATCAAAAAAAGAGTATCAATCAAATATTTTTTTCTTAGGTTTTAATTGTAACTATACTTTTTAAAGTTGAAAATTTTATTTTAAAAATTTAAAGTAATTTTACATAGAAAAAGCTTTTTCCGAAAAAAAAATAAAATTTATATAAAACATAAAAAAATGATTTAAAATTTTTTAAAACAAGTCAAAATGATTTTTTTTATTGTTGGTCCGAAGGAGCTACAGATCGGCACAGATACACAAAAAAAATATAATTAAAAAGAATTAGATAGTTCCAATGACGCACTTCTAATGGGGGCGCAAAAGTTAAGTAATTAACTTGAACTGCCATTGTTCAAGTACTGGATTAGAAGTCACGTGATTTGGACTCAGAATAGGAAATTTTTGTTTCACATTTTAAATAGAGAAAAAAAAAGAAACGAAGAAAAAAATTGTCAAAGATGATAGAAGAAACTGTGTGCTCGAGAGGCCGAAGAAGATATGCAAATGAGTGTACCTGATTTTGTTGAATAGATTATTATTCCAGTCATGTAGACTAAAATCGATGCCATTGAACAATTCGCTCAGGATATTCCAACAACATGACCTTATTTTTGATGTAAAATAAAAGAAATAAGAAAAGGTATTCTAACAAAGGAGAGACGCGCTCAAATATTCATTGGATAATTTGAAGCTAAATTTTCATCAGTCCTAACTTGCTTTTGCTCTTGTCTATTCATAAATAGACATGATACTTACACTTATTAGAGAGAGAGAGAAAGAAAAAAGAAAGAAAAAAGCGAGTAATTTGAAAAAAAAGAGAGTGAAAAGAGATGATTGTGTAATCGAAACATGCACACGTTCGAGAATATTTGAATGAATTTTGATTCATCATTTTGACTAGGAGGACAGAGCGTTGCGATGAGAGTAAGCACAGTTGTGTTGATTGAGATAAAAACCGGTCTGTAATTATTCCAAAATCAATTATCATCATCAGAATCAATGAACTGAAAATTGTAATAAACATTAACCTGGTTGGCTATTCGTAACTAGCTAAATTTTGTATGACAACTCAACGGAATTTTAATGTTAAGATAAAAAATGTCAACCTTTAATTTCTAGTTGACGATTTTGACTGACCAATCAAATCAAGGGAGGAGTTATTCTAAAGACGAAAATATATTAAAATCCAGGTTATCTTCTACGAACGTAGAAAACTAAGTTCTACAGACTTTTTTTCTCTCTGTGTCTCTGTTTTTCTCAGAAATAAATATCTTGTCTCGAATGGTATTAGTAATTTTTTTCTTTTTCTCTCTTTTTTTTAGATTTGTTTTTGTCTAGAGCAAAAATGAGCGTTTTAAATGAACAAACCATGGACGAGATCGAAGCCAATTCGACTCAGTCCTCGTATGACGAAGAAGTGAACGACCACACTGGCCAAGAGGACCAGTATACCGAATACAATTCTGTACATAATGACGACAATAACTTTGAAGAATACGAGGAGGCCAACGACGAAACTCAGACAATGTCCAATGTTGAACAGTTGAACGACAGGAACGGCAAAGCGGTCAAGAGCAAGCCGACAGTGCAGTCCCAGGCAGTGCATTCGGCAGACAATCAGTCAAACACATGTCCCGAATGCGGCAAGCAATTCAGCACCTCATCGGGCCTAAAACAACACATGCACATACATTCGAGTGTCAAGCCGTTCATATGCGAAACATGCTACAAAGCGTACACTCAATTCTCCAATTTGTGTCGGCACAAACGATCACACATGACTGGCAACAATGGTTCATTGACACCATCGAGACAAAAAAACATTGCACAAAACTCGCCAACACAATTCAAATGCAATAGTTGTGCAAGCTCTTTTGCGTCTCAAATAGCCTTGAACAAGCACAAAAAAAACTGCGAATCTCTGAGTCAAAACTCGCAAAATTTAGCTGCAAGTCTTTTGGCCGCAGTGCAGCAACAATCATACAAAACAAATCATCATTCGTCACCATCCCCATTGATCAACTCTAGTCCCAAATATGCGTCAAAAAATCTTGTTCAAAATAAAAAATTCCTTGGCAAACAAATAGCTAGTCCTTTGGCAAACACTTGGCAAAAAAACAATCACACAAGTGTATTCGATGCGAGCTCAGCAGCAGCCGCATTTTCGGCCGCTTTATCAGCTCAACAACAACAACAACAGCAGCAGCAACAGAACCAACAGCCAAATGGTAGCTTGTTTAATTTGTCCGCTTTGTCTCAATTCAATCCGTTCATGACAAAATTTTCTTCATCGTCGACCGCCTCCTCTTCTTCGTCCACATCACCAACACAGTGCTCGCCCATTTCAGCACTCACAGCAAACATCCAGCAACACTACATGCAGCAATTGTTTCAATCTGGTCAAACAAATGCCAATTTCTATCAACAATATTTGGCCATGCTGCCACTATTGCTCGCTGGTCAGCAACAAGCAATGGATTTGTCTACCTCGGCATCGAGTTCACTATCAACATCGCCATTGTCAACTGCAAGCACTTCTGAGCACAATGAAGACTCACCGAGCAAGCAAAAGAAGCAGCACACAAATCCGGCATCACCTTCGCTCTCCACATCATCCAATTCTTCAATTAGCTCATGCTCAAAAACCCAATTGCAAACTAGTCTGTCTCATAAGCGGTCTTTCAACGAGACCAATGGCATCATATCGCCTTCTTCGTCCAGTTCGTCCTCGTCCTACTACAAAAAAGAGGACGAAGAGCCAATCGATCTTAGTTATAAACGAGTTAAGACAGCCGAGTTGTACTAATACTAATCAAAAGTCCATTTTAATGACAAATATTTCTTTTTTAGTTAATTATTTTTTTTAGAGAATAAAACCAAGAAACAATCAATCAAAAAGTATTCACTAATTTCTTAATATTTGGATGTTTATTTAAATGTGTTAATTTAAGATTTAAAAAAAAATCTCATAATGTATTTTGGCTATCAATTTTTACAACCTAATTTACTATCGTACTTTACGTTTATTTTTTCTTCATATTTTCTCATATGCTTATAATATTATTTGTTGATTTATCTATTCATTGGTTGTTTCTTTATTTTTTTTTTTGAGTTTTAAAAACATATTTTCTTGAGTATTTTTTAACATTTTTAACAAAGTTTAAAATTTTAATTTATCGATATTAAAATTGAAAAATAAAAGATTTTTTCAAAAATTTTTTAAAATTATTCTTATGACACCGAAGCAAATTAAGCGAAACAAAACATTAGCTTTCCAGTACTGACCCTATTTACAAATTCCACTCAAGTATATTTTTTACTTAATAATAATTCTAAACATATATTGTGAAAAATCCAAGCCGGTTCAATGAAATTTATTAATTTCTTTGTATCAAATGTTAGGAATAATCAAAAAGCTTTTGATAGATAATCACCCTAAAAACATCGAAAAAGTTAATACTGTTGATACAAAATTTGTTTGTTTGCTTTTTATGAAGTTTCCAGAATTAGTTTTATAAAGGAGCATAATTTTAAATATATTTGTATTTATTAAAAAAAAAAGATCAATTGAGTATTTTTTTTGCAAAATTATCACTTTTTAAAGAAGAATTAAAGTGCATTAATAAATTGGAATTAATAAATTTATTGTCTGATATTCATTTTATCATTTCTCATAATTTAAACTAAATAAAATTTTATTAAATTCAATCTTTAAAAAAAGTCATTTATCAGACAAATAAACAAACATAGTCTCAAATCTCACCTAATTACTCATTTACCTCACATAATAACTTTGTTGCTAATCTGCATGATCTTTAGATCGTCACAGATAAATAAAATAGAGTTTAAAAAATTTTATAATAATTTTTGCAGGAAATATTGTCAGATTGGCAATATCAATTAGTAAAAATAAATATATTAATTTTTTTAATCAATTAAACCCACTAACAATAAAATTTTAAAAAAACAAAATTAAATTTCTTATTTTATTTAAAAAAAAAAATTTTCATTCCAAATTAAGTGATGAGAATTTATTTTAAAAAAAATGGGTTTATTTATTTAAAAAAAATATTAATTTTCGTTCAAGAAACATTTTGAAAAATTAATAGCAATGTATTTTGATTTAAAATTTTGATTAACAGATTTTAAGAGAGATAAGAATTTGATGATGAGGTTGATGCTGAAAAATCAAGCTCTGATTGTCAAAAAACTCCAAAAATAATTCAGGCTGTTTTTGATTCATTAAAAAATTGTGTCCCATTTATTAAAATAATTTAGAAAAATTAATTTTAAATACCAAGA
Organism: Brachionus plicatilis; assembly: GCA_010279815.1. Taxonomy (NCBI): domain Eukaryota; kingdom Metazoa; phylum Rotifera; class Eurotatoria; order Ploima; family Brachionidae; genus Brachionus; species Brachionus plicatilis. Next base: position 539,184 of record QEOQ01000544.1, read on the forward strand.
GATACGTGAAAAGAATATATCATCATGGGGTCTTCATTTGACAAGAAAAATGCTAATTTGATTGTCAGGTATGTCATAAGCCAATCAATCAAAAGATAAGAGTATGCTCAAGAGATGGCAGGATTAGATAAGTTTGGAAAATTATGTGCCGCTAGAAACCGCTAGAACATAATTGTCCCTTGCGTGATTAAACTTAATCGGTGTTATCTTAAAATCACCTAATTAATGCTGGCAGGAGGCAATTTATCTGAGAGAAAGCCATTATTCCGAGATAAAGTAATTGTAGGTTTTTTTAGTGTCAAAGAAATGAAATGTGATTTTTGCTAATGATAAACGACGCTGCAAGAATGCTAGAGCTAATTAATAGTTTCTCAACAATCAAAGCTTTTGTTTAATGACCTGAAGAGGCTGAATATTCGGCTTTGATTTCTAACGGTGTTCTCGAAAAGAAAGAGGACACTTTTGAAAGAATAAAAAAAATTTGAATTTGATAGTTTTCTCGAACTTTAAAAGAATTACGGCTCGGTCAATTGTAATTAATTTTTACCGTTGGAAAAGAAAAAATGGAATTTTAATGATAACGAGGCTATCAATTTATTCAAATATCAAAGATAAATGACTTTTTAATATCGATTTGAATATTAAAAGCTTTTTATGATTTTCAAATCTCTAAACACAACAATTGATTTAATTCCATTGTTCGAGTTTATTCATTGAGATAAGTGTCATTGTTATTCTAATGTTTTTGAATGGAATTTTTCTCTTCTTCTAAAGGTGTCCGATTCGCGCCATATTCATGTCATGTTTGCTCAATGAGATTTTGTTTACGCAACTACGTGATAAGGTAATTGGGTTAGAAAAACATCATGTTTTTGTTTCAGATTTTCAGCTAATGGAATTTAGAAAAATTGTGCCGATGTCAAAAAAGTTACTTAATTAAAAAAACATTTTGAATGAATGCATAAACATCAAATGTATTTATTTTAGTGCTAAAAAAACTTTTAGATGCAGTAATAGAACCGATATAATCAGCTCACTCAAAACAAAACAAAAAACACTCGACAAAAATCATACCCTAATTCGGCTAGGATAATTGATATTCATTTTGTCTAAACATATAGGAAGTGTTGAGAATTTTTAATTAGATGATATTTTTCCGTTAAAGACCAAATTTTTTTTAAAAGTTTATTATACTTTTTTTCAAGATTATTGTGAATAAAAATTGCATAAATCAATTGGTATATTTTTTTGTTAAATTGTGAAATTGAAGTTTTAAAAATTATCAAAAATTACGCTTGGAATTCATTTGTTCTTTTTAATTTGTTATTTCTAAATTTAGGCTAAAATAATGGTGTTTATTTTATATTTTTTTGAAAATACTTCAGTTATTTTAAAATTAAAAATGTCAGATAAATAAATTATTTTATTTTTTCATTAATTTGCTTATTTACTAAAAATACTAATATGCGATTTTCTTTTTTTACCAAAATTTACGTAAAATTCTTTAATTTTGCGAACAATTGCTTCAAGAATTAAATCTATGAATTCTCTCTTGAACTCTTATCCATTTTTTTTACAAAATAAATGTTTCTCCACAATTAAAAAACTGTTCCCCACAAACTAAAAACTTTTTAACACAAATCACTACAAAGCACAATTTTTTTGTGCCGAATTCAGAAAAAAAATAATTTTTACATATCTAACCAAAATAGATCGGTTAGCACAAATTTTTTGTGGTGAAAAAAATTTAATAAATTATTTATATACATAAAAAACGACTTTATCTTGAATTATTTAATCCTTACAAAAATTTAAAACTTTAACAAAAAAGTTTTAAAAAATGAATACATAGAAACCTTTTTTATTAAGAGAACTTGCTATCGAACATTTCACCCATTTCATAATTTTCATTGCAAAAAAATAAAACAAAAAAACTAAGGAACAGTGATATATATTGTATATCAAATAAAAGCTCAGCTTATTAGCTTTTATTTAAGCACATAAACTTATACTTTGAACTAAGTAATTATAAATAAAATTTGACTTAAAGACTACCATATATTTTTCATAAAAAAGAATATATAAAATAGTGAAGGAAATAATAATTTGTAAAAATTTTAATTTTTTTATTAAGTTGAATCAAATTTATAAAAGTGTTTAAAATTTGGTGTTAAAATCTTGTTCCATTCAAAAGTTATACGATCAAAATCAAAAATATACCAAATTTTTTACTTATTAAAATAAGGTTAAAATTTAAGGGTTTTTTGAGTATATCTTTTGAACCGAATGTAATCAAAAGAAGATCTTTATATCATCTTGATCCTTGTTTGATTATCTATCAGGTGATATATAAAACTTATTAAAATAATATCATTAACTAGGAGGACATTGTGATTATTTAGGTGGAGTCAAGGTTATGCCGTTTATTTCCGGTATAAACAAAGCAGATAAATTATACAAAGTGTTTTGTAATCATGAAGGTTTAATGTATAAATGTTTAAAATTTCAAAAGTTTTGGATGAACCAATCACCAGATATTATCAAAAACAAACTCGCGCCAACCTTTATTGAACACCCGTTAGATATAAAAAAAATTTTGCTTAGAAATTTTTTTTTGTGTTGACCAGTTTTGAAAATTTATGAAAAAATTTGTGCTTAGAATTTTTTTTATTTGTGGAAAGCAGTTGTTGTCTTTGTCAAGTTATTTTTGTCCTGAAAATTTGATTTGTGGGTGACAGCTTTTTGTCTATGGGGACTACGTAGAACCTTTTTTTTTTAGTGTAGAATTTGGTGTAGAAAGAGAATAGAAAACCATGAATTTGTAAATAAAAAAGATTGAAGATAAAATATTTTGTTTTTGAAAAATACCAATAAGACTTTGATGTCTTTAAATTACTTAATTAAATATTCCTTCAGATAAATTTGTTGAAAAATTTGAAAAAATTTTAAAGAGTTGAAAAGATAGTAGATTGGAGGGGTTAGAACGAACAAAAAAATAAATTGGTAATCAGAAAACACCCGGAATATCCGGGTCTAGAATATCAGAAATATATTTATATATTTTCAATGCCGATGCGACCCATTTAGTCAAAATTAAATTTAAATAATAACTGAAATTTTATCAATATTTTTATCTTTAGAAGTGGTATTTTTTATTTCGAACCTGTATACTTATCTTGGAAGTTTTCGAAAACTTTTGAAGATCAATTTTAAATAAAAAATTTATCTATAAAGACTACAAATAAGTTGGAAATTTAATGTTGGAAATTTTAGAATTTTAACTGTTTAATAAAATTTTTTTTCCAACTACTTATTTTATTTGTCTTAAAAAATTGCTGATCTATCATTATTTTCCTATTAAAATTAAAATAAAATTTCATAATTAGGATAAAAAAAATTAAATTGATAAGAAAATTATGATGAAAAATTGATCATCCCAGAATTATTCATTTCAATTTAATTTGATAAATTCATTAAATTATTTACTTTAAAAAATTACAGAAAATAGCAGTTTTGTTCATACATCTTGTCATCTTTGCTCAGAATTCAGAATATTCATTATCAAATAAATTTTTAATTAGTTTGATATGATGTGTTTTAGATTTAATATTATTTTTTTAAATCGGATTCTAATATTTTTATTTTTTGTTTTTTTTCCTTCATCTAATTATTTTATTATCTTTGTTAAATTTCTTTTTACAATTTTATATTAATTAGGTGATTTTTTTATATCGTTAGGCTAAAAAGAAGGACTTGATCCATTCTATATAGCCCGAGAGTAATCCCTCAAACAATTTGATTAAATAAAATATCGGATTCATTTATATCGAAAATTTGATTACCTAAACCATTTTATTTCATTACGTAAACATAGTTCTGCAACAACAAAATAATCTAAGATTTAAAATTATTTGATACACTATTAAGAATTCAAGAAATCAACAGAGTTTTGATCTATCAAGGTAAACTAACAAAAAGCCATTAAATGCTCAATCTTGAATGAACACATTATCTTAAAGTAGATAACAAAATTTCCATTTTCACCCTCTACAATCCCCCATCTAGCAAAAAAAAAATTATCTCTGCCTTTAACTCTTCATATAAATCTCCAGAAAGTGTCAGTACTTTATTTTAGAGGGCGACTTAAATGCAAAGGCAAAATCAATTGGTTACTCCGTTGACCAAAATAAAATCAATCGAGACATACTCGAACAAATCTTAAATCAATTAAACTTAGGTATTCTTAATAATAATTCTCACACTTTTTGCCGCATTAACTCAGACTAATACCAGATCCTAGATATCTTTCTCTGCTCCTCAGACTTATTATTTACAGACATTCGAAATGAATAGTGACCATTACCCTATATCTATCTGTCTCTCTTATCATTTTATAGTTCAAAATGAATATTCCAAGAAATTATTTAATTTTAAATTGGCAAAAAGGTTTTTTTTCCAATTGATCTTTAATTGATTCTTCTAAAATCTTTATTTGAACAATTTTAAAGACAAATTTAAAATCTTTATTTAGGTATCCAAATTATGGCTTTAATGGTATTTTATTATTAATTAAAATATATTACGGCGAAACAAAGTTAAATTTTGTATTACAAGATTTCAAAATATTGATTAATATTTAATTCTTACTTCAGATAACAATTCATTTAATTTTCTATCTAATTAAAGATTAAACAAATTATGTTTAATAAAGTTAGTAATTTTTTGTTAAAAAATTGATAAAAATACCTCTTTATTTAAATCAAAAACTAAAAATTTTGATTTGAAATTTACATTTAATCATGAATTTGCCCACAACCATCACAAATAATATAGTAAAGGCCACTGAAAAGATTGTTCCTAACAATGGGTTAAAATTATATAAACATTTTCCACCCGAAATTGTGTATTTCATAAGATAGGATAAAGGCCAGACGGAAAAACAAAAAAAAATATAACCCAATAGTCAAAAAGCTTACGGAAAAATTAAGGCTAAGAATTAAAAAATTCTGAAAAAAATGGCTTGAATTCATTAATAAACTTGGCATGTCATCCTTGTGAAGTAGACTGTTTTTGCAGAAAATTAACAAAATGCGCTTTACAAAATCGTCCAAATGAATCCCCACATTAACCTACAATAATCATAAAATTTTGTTCAGATGAGGAGAAGAGTAAAATCTTGGGAGCAATTTTGGAAGAAACTTTAAGCTCAAATTTTTTTATATTTTATTTAGAAAAGGGCAATATTAATAAATAGCTGGACGAACTAGAACCTTGGCTCTGTAAATGGAAGATGAAAATTTCAAAAGATAAATTCTCTTTCATAAAATTTTCAAAAAGTAACAGTATTCCTAAATTAAAGCTCCTTTTCTTTGGTAACATCCTACCTTATTCAAAATCCATTAAATTCTTGGGAATGACATTTGACAAAATGTTGTTTTGTTCTATTTAAGCGTAAATAAACATTCTGTGATCAAAAAAAGCAAATGGACGCAAAATAAGATGATTTAAACACCAAATTTGACATCATAAAACATAATTTTTAATAAGACTGATGAGACATTAAATAATTTGGAAAAACATAAAATTACAATTATTAATTCAACTTTTAAGAATTAAGCTGTTTCTATGGCAGAATTAAAAAATAATTCAAAATAGGAAAAAGAAAAATTTTAATTCATTAACAATACCTTTCATGATTATGTTTCTTTTAATTTTTTATTTAAATAATTCTTAAAATCAAAAAAACGAGGGTCTAGATCGGAATTCTTAATTTTTTTGATTAACTTTTGTTTTTGAGGCAAAAATTTAAAAAAACAACAGATGAATTCATAACTAAAAACAAAATCTAATAATCTTAAAATGTCAAATCCAATTTTAACAAATAAAAAAAATTAATTTAAAAATTAAAAACAAGACTGAAAAAATAAGAATTAATTTAATATGCTAGACAATCAAAACTTTAAATAGTTTTATTTGTTATAAAAGTTAATTTGCAGGAATATAAATTTTTAGAAAAATTAATTTAGTAATTTATAAACGACAATGATCAACTTTATATGACCAGCTATTATTTATGAAAAAAAATGAAACAATTAAAAAATAAATAAATAAAATTTAAAAGAAAAAGCTTTATTTCTTTATTATTTAGAAT
>QEOQ01000544.1:575689-585966 GCA_010279815.1 Brachionus plicatilis
TAGCAATTATATCAAAAGCTACCAATGTGTATGTTTACGGAGACAGGCAACAATTAAATTTCATACCAAGAGTTGCTGGATTTGTGGCGAACATCGATACATACACTGACTTCACATCAATTGAATACCGAAATATTTCTCGTCGCTGCCCTCAAGATATTGCACAGGCTTTTTTCTCGTATTATGACGCTGGTTTTTATACAACCAGTAATGTGGCTTATTCAAAAAAAATCAAAAGTATATCGACAATATTAGACGTCTATTTCGATCATTCAGTTAAATACTTAGTTTTCACACAAGATGAAAAAAAAGACTTATTGAAGTATAAATTTAACGTAAATACTATTCATGAAGTACAAGGTATGACTTTCAATGAGGTAGCATTGGTACGACTTAATCCGAAACAAATGCACATTTATGATAGTGATGCACACATTTTAGCGGCTTGTACTAAACATACGAAAGAATTTACGTATTATACGACTAACACCGTCGACAAAACATCAAAAATTTTAAATATAGATCGATCAAATATCATTGTCACTAATATCAATATTGCCAGATCACAAAGTGACAAAGCGTCTAAAACTACGATATCAAATATCAATAGATTTATAAGACCGACACATGGGTTTGAGTGTGAATATCGCTTTGAAATTATATCCGAGCAAGAGTGTGTTGAAATGTTTTCAGCCTTACATAAAGAACTTTTTAATAAACTTTATGAAGAGCTGTTTTACTTGATAAGACCAAATGATGTTACATTGTGTGATACGATCAAAACTATAACTATCAACAAGCCTTTAGTTCATATGTACGAACCGCCATATCCTCACATCCCAACTGCTGACATATGTTTACAATCGTTTTATGATGACATGTTAAAACCACATTTCGATCCATCATATAACGATTTCGACGAATATCATTTTGAGAATTTGGATACGATTGTGAACATGACCAATGTGAAAATTGATATGTTAAAATTGGCAGAAAGCTCAATGAACGTGTTGCCAGACCATACGCATACGCCGGTATTACGAACAAATCAAACGAATTTGCGAAAACAAACAGCAAAACAAACATTGGTTGCTGCGGACAAACGAAATAATAACGCTATGAATAACGCCAAGCCAATTAATATGGATGAAGAAATCAATATTACTATTAATAGATTTCTTAATGGCTTGTGTATTCCGGAAGCTATGGATATGCTAAAGCAGTATAGCGTTAACCCTGTATCTTTTACTGAAAGAAATCTGTATGAATGGGTTAAGGATATGCAAACAGAAAAAACTAAAAATTTTGACGCTACTGATGCATTTAAAGCTTTAGAAGATATATCACGATATGGTTTGATGATTAAAGATGATGTAAAAAATAAATGGGAGCCAAATTCCGACTCTGAATATTTAGTCGCGGCAACAATAGTTCATCATAAACCTATCATTAATGCTATCTTCGGACCAATTTTTAAAGAGTTATTTGATAGGTTCACAAATTTGTTAAACCCAAATGTCATGTGTCTGTTAAAAAAAAATGCTGACGATATTCATCAACATATAAATAATTATTTGGACCCTAGAGAAAGATATCAAGCTTTGGAATTAGACTTTGAAAAATTTGATAAATCACAACTTCAAATGTGTCATGAAATCGAAATGATCATATATCAGATGCTGGGATTAGATCAATTTTTTTTGTCAATTTGGAAAGCCGGACATTATAAAACATCAGCCAAAGATTTTCTAAATGGAATAAAGTTCTATATTATGTATCAACGAAAATCTGGAAATACAACAACATGTTTCGGTAACACTTTATTATCAATGTTATCACTGGCAAGATCTGTTGAATTACAACATTTAATTGTTTCAATATTTATTGTTGATGATTCATTCTTAATTTTTAAAGAAAATCTTGAAATAAAAAGTATCGTCAGAACTTTGAGCGGAATTTTTAACTTATCAGCTAAAACGACTTGTAAAGAAATCATTTACACGTGTAGTTCTTTTATTATTAATACTGGTTATAATTTTGTATTTGTACCGGATCCTCTAAAAATAATCGAAAAACTCGGAAAGAAACTGTATATTCGTGACGAAAGTGAGTTCGTTGAGCGACATAAAAGTTTCAAGGAAATGGTAAAAATTCTTAATTATGAGGAAATATATAGACCATTAGTAATCGGAATGACAGAGAGATGTAAGCTAACAGAATCATCTTCGTATGCATTCATCGCTATGTGGAGTTTAAGATCTCTAGCCAATAATTATGATTTATACCGAGCATTATGGAAATCAAATGATAGTTTGTTTGATAATCGACCAAAACGAACTATTATGAAAGCTTAATTTTATTGAGTATTAATAAACTCAATTTGGACTTAAATAACTAATCGTGTATGTCATTGTTCAAGATTTTACATTTTTAAATAAAAATTTCTTTTACATAATTAATTGATTTATCATTAATAATCTCTCAATTTCGCAAATTAATGTAATTTATATTAAAAATCAAACAGTTTATTGTATTACAATAACTAATCAAAATAATAGATTGATTTACTAAAAAATCACGTTAAAATATAATAACGGTCATTATGTTGTTTAAAATCACATTTTGTGGTTTGCATAATGAATATGCAAAAAATAATTTTTTTATGTATTTTTTAAAAAAGATTTTTAATGATGAAAATCTTGGTAAATTTGTCTAAATTCATTAATTTTAAAGTATTTTTGCATCAACAGTAACTTTTACATAGATTCTGATTATAAAAAAAATGAGCTTCTACAATTTTGTAAAAGATATCAAAATTAGGCTAATTCTACTGCTGAATATTGATTTTCTCAAGCAAAGATTTTGTATTTGTAGATTTAAAGTATAGAAGAGTGATTTTATTGATGAATTTTACAACTTATCATTCATTATATCAAATATAAATAATGCTAAACGCTTAGGTATTCCTTGTTGGAAACATTCATTGTTTAATCTAGAGCTATTCAAGAGTCATTAAGCCAAGAGACTTAACTCAGAATTTTTGAAGCCAAGTCATCAAGTTACTTACTTGACTTTGAAATTTCAGAAATTTCGAAAATGAATAAAAAATTGAGATCATCTAGATTATTTTTATTCTGTTAGTTTTACAAAAATACTAAAAAAGTCTGATTTTTTATTTTGGTTTTTACGAAATTGTACTTAAAATCATAAAAAGGGTTAGTTGTTTTACCCAGACTTGTGCAAAAGTCAGAAAAAAAATTCATTTTAAAGTCGTCTGATCTGAGTCGAAAATTTTTTTTAAATAAAATAAAATAAAAGTATTAGCATTAGTATTAGTAAATAAAGTTTTTTGCATCAACAGTAACTTTATGAAAATTAAGTGCAAATTTACTGCAAATTAAATTCCTTATAATATTCAAATTTTTGCACAGATTTCTTAAATGGACAGCGTCATTTTTTGAGTTGTGGATTCTACTAAGGGATTTATTTTTAATTATAGAAAATATAAAATTAGAAAATTGAAAGTATTATTGGAAAGTTGGTTCATTTTAAAAATTTTATTTGTTAAATATCTCTTTTTCAGGAACCATTTGACTTTTCTGCGCAAGTTTTCATTTAATAAAGACAATCATTAAATTTTCTATTATCACGTAAAATTCTTTATATAAAAAAAAAAAATTGTTTAATCTCTAACAAAGAAAAACATTAAATGAATTTTCATCTTAAGTAAAAAATAAATTTTAATCAATTTTTAAAATTTTTAAATACAAAATTAAACTTTGTTTTGCTTTAATATTATTTTTTAATTATTAAAATTTCATTAAAAAAGTTTTTTTGAGCGATAATTTGAATAACTTAAAGTATTTTGAATTTTTTGGCTTAACCTTCACATCTATAAATGATTTTAAATTTGTCTTCAAAGTTTTCAAATAGAGATTTTAGAGGAATCAAATAAAAATGTTAATTAATAATAGTAAGCTACTGCAATAAACTTGCAGAGAAGTCTTATAAGGAAAAATTTTATGGTAGCTCTTGCACCCTACATGCAAACTTAACATTAGGCCACAATGTTAGATAAATAAACTAAAATAAAAATAGTTAATATTTAGACAGTTTAATTTAAAAAAAAGAAAAAAAAAGCTTATATGACCATTTTTATTCTGATTTGAATTAATTGAGTTTTGAGCATGACTATGAATTTTGTAATTGAATATAACTTTCCCTTTTTTAATATTCCCAGTATTTCCAGTCTGTCAAAATAAAATTTCTGTTAAAATGTAAAAATAAAGAATAAAAGAATGATGATTGCACCAGGCAAAGCATTCCAGGTATTGGCTTTTCAGTTGTAAAAGAAATTTTTGCGGATGCTTGGCTATTTTTTTAAAATACTTGAAGTGGTGTCCTCTTAAATTGCTATTGACCAAATAAAAACTACTTATTGCTAATTTCGATCTTTTCCAAATTGTTCATAAACTTGAACATCTGAATTTAATCGTCTTTTTTAAATAATTAATTTTTTTTTTACAAATTCTCTTTCACAAACAATAGAGAATTTTCTTTTCAAAAACAATGTATGGTTAATATTTATAATTCGTTAATTTTATAGAGTTATGACTCCCTCAGATTAAAACTAAAATACCAAATAAAATTTAAATTTTTAATAAAAAAGTAAGAAAATAATAAAAGAAATATAAAATAAAAACAGTTGACATGTTTTAAATCTTTTGGTCAATTTGGAAAAGTGAGACGATAAAGTGAGATAGCAATTACTCAAAGTAAAAAATGATGGTGAATGGTTCATCCATTATTAATGGATGAACCATTCACCATCATTTTAATATTGTTAACTTAATATTGTGACAATATTAAGTTGGCTTGAATTTCCAAAAATTACTAAAAAAAGCCCAGTTTTAGCCTTTTTAATTACGTAAAAATCATGTCATAAATATTCTTCAGTATATGAATATGCTCTGTTTTTTTTTTCTTTCGATTTTGTCATATTTATTAATTTTAATAAAAAGAGAAATCTTGTAAACAAAATAGTTGATTTAAAAATTATCTGGAACAATGGTTTTACAAGTGGAAAATGAAAATTACATTACAAAAATCTTTTCTGATATAACGAGGAAAAAAGATTTAAGTTTCAAGATCCACTTGGGATTCAAAAAAATTGGAAATATGGTGGACGAAACAAAATAATGTGAAAGATTGTAAACAACAGATTCAGATAATGTTTCAGATGATTCATATTTTCACAACACATTTTTGTAAAAAAATTTTTTTTCCAAATTTTTAAAAAACCCATTTAATTTTTTAATTGAAAAAAAATTGTTCAAAATTATGATATTTAAAATCAATTTAAAAAAAAATCAAATGTGAATTAAATTTTTATTTAGACTCGAAGAAACAAGGTTGAGAAAGGTAGATGTGTTCGAATAAAGCAAAAGCAGACTTTGATTTTAAATTGCAGCCATGCACAAAAGACAAATTTGAATTGCTTGTGAACACCAATATCTTTAAAAATTCTATTTAAGTACCCATTGAGTTGGTTTGTCGATAAATAAAATAATGCAACAATTCCTTTTATATTCTTTATTTTTAAATAAAATTCTCATTTTTCCAACAAAATTCCAATACACACACACATACACACATACGCTTTTTTTACTTTACTCTTTCCCCACTACCTCCATATAAAAAAATAACTTTTTTTTTAAACTTTTTGTGTTTTGATGTCTTGAAGTAGGAATAAATTATTCGTCTCTATTTGAATTGAATAAAACCTTTATTGGGGTTTTTGGAATAGCAGTAGTGTAGTTGTAGATTGGCAATGTCCTCTGGTAAGAAGCGAATGCAAATTGGCTATGGCAAGGCACTGCGCAAGGCCAAGTACCGGCGCATGAGCTCGTCAGGCATAACAGCCAGCTCGGAATCGAACAGCTCTATGCAGTTGTCTACCTCAGCTTCGATCAGCGAGCTAGTGCTGGACTCGATCAAGGGCTCGCCCACTCCTTCCATTACGTCCGATTCGCTGATCTCGGACGACATGGGCTCAGCGTCAAACAAATCTTGCATCGACTCCAACCAAACTTGCCACCAGTCTCCATCCATCATGTCCATTTGCTCGTCCGATGACGAAAAAACCAAGAACCTGAGCCAATACTCGAACAGTGCGAGCAACGAGAGCCTAAACTCGAACAAGCGGATCACGCGCAACACGTCCCGTCTGCTAGAGGCCTCCAGTCTGAGCCTAAACGAGTCTTCTTCGGCGTCGAGCCTGACCAGCCACCAGGACGAGACCGAGCCGAATCGAAAGCGGTGCTGTTGGCACAGGTGCCGATTCAGCATCGATGCCGACAAAACCAATGACCAACTAATCGAACATGTCAAGAACAAGCACATTTTGAGTCAAAAAAATAACAAAAAATTCAATTGTTTGTGGAAAGATTGTAAATTTTATGAAAAGTCGTCCACTAGTTTTATGTGGTTGGAACGACATGTAATCGACCACATAGACTCGCGGCCTTATTATTGCGTATTTAGTGGTTGTAATCGCAAATTTCGCACTCAGGCCGAGCTAAGTAGACACTGTGACTTGCACTTTAACACCTCCAATACCTCCAATAACTCAAACTCGCTGACAGCCCAGCTAAATACCATCAATGGACCATTGCGCACATCACCTGTTAAAAACAGGCAACAAAAGCATATCATTTTGAACACGGCCAAAAAAGCTCTCATTCACAACATCAAGCACAAAAATAAGTCGTGCAGTGAATTGAGTGAGTTGAATGGCAATTTGGCATCCAGCGATACCAATTTAATTGATGGCTCTTCTCATGGCTTTATTAGCGAAAAATCAAAATCAAGTTCCAATTTATTAAATCAACAAGTAAGCTTTGTTTTTTATTAATTTTTTATTAATTAACTAGTGTTGTGAGTCGACTTTAAATTTGAAAAGTCGACTAATTTAAAATTACAGTCGACTTTAAGAAAAATTGTCATTTGTTCTTTTTGAAATTATTTAAAAAGCATTGAAATAGCGGTTATTGCTAAAACACGGTATACCTGTTTTTTACTAAAACACGGACCACCCCTTAGAGAACGAAGGAATAATTAAATAAATTTTCTTTAACTGTTTTTTAGGACAAAATTTTACGCTCTTTCACGCGCAATTGAGACCTTAGCTCTATGGCTTTCAGTGTTTGCCGCACAGATCTTTAAAATAAAAACGAACCAAAAAAATTTACGGTTCATTCTTTTTGGCTAGAACCAAAAGCCCGCCTTTCCGGCGCCCACCACTTTTCTAGTGCAGCTTTTTGTGTTCTTTCAAGTGAAATTTAGAGCTAAGCTCTAGGACCTTTCCTTCAGGCTGCACAACCGTTCAAATGTCAAAAATTTAGGATTTCGGACACGGACCAGCGAAAAAAAACTTTCGCCAAAGTTTCTCTCTTTTTATTTTGACATGCTTTGTTGATTCTAGCAATATGTAAATCTAATTTGTGTGAAAAGTTTAATAATTTTTTTTTCAACTGAGCTAAGAAGCTCTAAATTTGATTTTTCAACGTCGGACATTTTATTTATTGAAAATTCAATTAATTTCTAGAATAGTTTGAACATTTTTATTCTTTAAAGATTATGGAAAATCTAATGAAAATGAAAATGGTTTAATTTTTTGTGTTTTACAAAATAGTTCCAATGTTCAAATAACATTAAAAAAGTGCGATTTTTCAAATATTTTTTTCTGTTTCAAATAAAAAATAATTTTAAGTTTATATTGCAAATATTAAAAACTTTGTCTTTTTTTTTATAAATTCTGACTTTGAGTTTCTGATATGATAAGAAGCTCTAAATTTTATTTTTCAACGTCGTTAAAATTTGACATGATTATTATCAAAATATATTTTTTTTAAAAAATTGATGCTTTAAAATTATGTAAAATTATCGTTTAATGTTATCGTTAGTGTTTTCTTTTTTATTAAAAATTTAATTATTATAATTTTTTTGCGGAATTTCCCTTATTATCTTACTAAAATCCTATCGACAGCTAAAAATAAATTTGCATAAAAGGTAAACAATGTATCCAAGTTTTCAATGAACGATTTGAACGGTTGTGCAGCCTGAAGGAAAGGTCCTAGAGCTTAGCTCTAAATTTCACTTGAAAGAACACAAAAAGCTGCACTAGAAAAGTGGTGGGCGCCGGAAAGGCGGGCTTTTGGTTCTAGCCAAAAAGAATGAACCGTAAATTTTTTTGGTTCGTTTTTATTTTAAAGATCTGTGCGGCAAACACTGAAAGCCATAGAGCTAAGGTCTCAATTGCGCGTGAAAGAGCGTAAAATTTTGTCCTAAAAAACAGTTAAAGAAAATTTATTTAATTATTCCTTCGTTCTCTAAGGGGTGGTCCGTGTTTTAGTAAAAAACAGGTATACCGTGTTTTAGCAATAACCGCTATTTCAATGCTTTTTAAATAATTTCAAAAAGAACAAATGACAATTTTTCTTAAAGTCGACTGTAATTTTAAATTAGTCGACTTTTCAAATTTAAAGTCGACTCACAACACTAGTTAATTAATAAAAAATTAATAAAAAACAAAGCTTACTTGTTGATTTAATAAATTGGAACTTGATTTTGATTTTTCGCTAATAAAGCCATGAGAAGAGCCATCAATTAAATTGGTATCGCTGGATGCCAAATTGCCATTCAACTCACTCAATTCACTGCACGACTTATTTTTGTGCTTGATGTTGTGAATGAGAGCTTTTTTGGCCGTGTTCAAAATGATATGCTTTTGTTGCCTGTTTTTAACAGGTGATGTGCGCAATGGTCCATTGATGGTATTTAGCTGGGCTGTCAGCGAGTTTGAGTTATTGGAGGTATTGGAGGTGTTAAAGTGCAAGTCACAGTGTCTACTTAGCTCGGCCTGAGTGCGAAATTTGCGATTACAACCACTAAATACGCAATAATAAGGCCGCGAGTCTATGTGGTCGATTACATGTCGTTCCAACCACATAAAACTAGTGGACGACTTTTCATAAAATTTACAATCTTTCCACAAACAATTGAATTTTTTGTTATTTTTTTGACTCAAAATGTGCTTGTTCTTGACATGTTCGATTAGTTGGTCATTGGTTTTGTCGGCATCGATGCTGAATCGGCACCTGTGCCAACAGCACCGCTTTCGATTCGGCTCGGTCTCGTCCTGGTGGCTGGCCAGGCTCGACGCCGAAGAAGACTCGTTTAGGCTCAGACTGGAGGCCTCTAGCAGACGGGACGTGTTGCGCGTGATCCGCTTGTTCGAGTTTAGGCTCTCGTTGCTCGCACTGTTCGAGTACTGGCTCAGGTTCTTGGTTTTTTCGTCATCGGACGAGCAAATGGACATGATGGATGGAGACTGGTGGCAAGTTTGGTTGGAGTCGATGCAAGATTTGTTTGATGCTGAGCCCATGTCGTCCGAGATCAGCGAATCGGACGTAATGGAAGGAGTGGGCGAGCCCTTGATCGAGTCCAGCACTAGCTCGCTGATCGAAGCTGAGGTAGACAACTGCATAGAGCTGTTCGATTCCGAGCTGGCTGTTATGCCTGACGAGCTCATGCGCCGGTACTTGGCCTTGCGCAGTGCCTTGCCATAGCCAATTTGCATTCGCTTCTTACCAGAGGACATTGCCAATCTACAACTACACTACTGCTATTCCAAAAACCCCAATAAAGGTTTTATTCAATTCAAATAGAGACGAATAATTTATTCCTACTTCAAGACATCAAAACACAAAAAGTTTAAAAAAAAAGTTATTTTTTTATATGGAGGTAGTGGGGAAAGAGTAAAGTAAAAAAAGCGTATGTGTGTATGTGTGTGTGTATTGGAATTTTGTTGGAAAAATGAGAATTTTATTTAAAAATAAAGAATATAAAAGGAATTGTTGCATTATTTTATTTATCGACAAACCAACTCAATGGGTACTTAAATAGAATTTTTAAAGATATTGGTGTTCACAAGCAATTCAAATTTGTCTTTTGTGCATGGCTGCAATTTAAAATCAAAGTCTGCTTTTGCTTTATTCGAACACATCTACCTTTCTCAACCTTGTTTCTTCGAGTCTAAATAAAAATTTAATTCACATTTGATTTTTTTTTAAATTGATTTTAAATATCATAATTTTGAACAATTTTTTTTCAATTAAAAAATTAAATGGGTTTTTTAAAAATTTGGAAAAAAAATTTTTTTACAAAAATGTGTTGTGAAAATATGAATCATCTGAAACATTATCTGAATCTGTTGT
>QEOQ01000544.1:586277-598635 GCA_010279815.1 Brachionus plicatilis
CTTTTGCTTTATTCGAACACATCTACCTTTCTCAACCTTGTTTCTTCGAGTCTAAATAAAAATTTAATTCACATTTGATTTTTTTTTAAATTGAATTTAAATATCATAATTTTGAACAATTTTTTTTCAATTAAAAAATTAAATGGGTTTTTTAAAATTTTGAAAAAAAAAATTTTTTACAAAAATGTGTTGTGAAAATATGAATCATCTGAAACATTATCTGAATCTGTTGTTTACAATCTATCACATTATTTTGTTTCGTCCACCATATTTCCAATCTTTTTGAATCCCAAGTGGACCTTGAAACTTAAATCTTTTTTCCTCGTTATATCAGAAAAGATTTTTGTAATGTAATTTTCATTTTCCACTTGTAAAACCATTGTTCCAGTTCAATTTATTTTTTAAAACTATTGTTCCAGATAATTTTGAAATCAACTATTTTGTTTACAAGATTTCTCTTTTTATTAAAATTAATAAATATGACAAAATCGAAAGAAAAAAAAACAGAGCATATCCATATACTGAAGAATATTTATGACATGATTTTTACGTAATTAAAAAGGCTAAAAAATGGGCTTTTTTTTGTAATTTTTGGCAATTAAAGCCAACTGAATATTGTTAAAGGATGGACAATTCACCATCATTTTTTACTTTGAGTAATTGCTATCTCACTTTTCCAAATTGACCAAAAGATTTAAAACATGTCAACTGTTTTTATTTTATATTTCTTTTATTATTTTCTTGCTTATTATTTTACTTTTTTATTAAAAATTTAAATTTTATTTGGTATTTTAGTTTTAATCTGAGGGAGTCACAACTCTATAAAATTAACGAATTATAAATATTAACCATACATTGTTTTTGAAAAGAAAATTCTCTATTGTTTGTGAAAGAGAATTTGTAAAAAAAAAATTAATTATTTAAAAAAGACGATTAAATTCAGATGTTCAAGTTTATGAACAATTTGGAAAAGATCGAAATTAGCAATAAGTAGTTTTTATTTGGTCAATAGCAATTTAAGAGGACACCACTTCAAGTATTTTAAAAAAATAGCCAAGCATCCGCAAAAATTTCTTTTACAACTGAAAAGCCAATACCTGGAATGCTTTGCCTGGTGCAATCATCATTCTTTTATTCTTTATTTTTACATTTTAACAGAAATTTTATTTTGACAGACTGGAAATACTGGGAATATTAAAAAAGGGAAAGTTATATTCAATTACAAAATTCATAGTCATGCTCAAAACTCAATTAATTCAAATCAGAATAAAAATGGTCATATAAGCTTTTTTTTTCTTTTTTTTAAATTAAACTGTCTAAATATTAACTATTTTTATTTTAGTTTATTTATCTAACATTGTGGCCTAATGTTAAGTTTGCATGTAGGGTGCAAGAGCTACCATAAAATTTTTCCTTATAAGACTTCTCTGCAAGTTTATTGCAGTAGCTTACTATTATTAATTAACATTTTTATTTGATTCCTCTAAAATCTCTATTTGAAAACTTTGAAGACAAATTTAAAATCATTTATAGATGTGAAGGTTAAGCCAAAAAATTCAAAATACTTTAAGTTATTCAAATTATCGCTCAAAAAAACTTTTTTAATGAAATTTTAATAATTAAAAAATAATATTAAAGCAAAACAAAGTTTAATTTTGTATTTAAAAATTTTAAGAATTGATTAAAATTTATTTTTTACTTAAGATAAAAATTCATTTGATGTTTTTCTTTGTAAGAGATTAAACAAATTTTTTTATAATTAAGAATTTTACGTGATAATAGAAAATTTAATGATTGTCAAAAACTTGCGCAGAAAAGTCAAAAAGTTCCTGAAAAAGAGATATTTAACAAACAAAATTTATAAAATGAACCAACTTTCCATTAATACTTTCAATTTTCTAATTTTTTATGTCCTAAAATTAAAAATAAATCCCTTAGTAGAATCCAAAACTCAAAAAATGATCAAAAATCTGTGCAAAAATTTGGATATTATAAGGAATTTAATTTGCAGTAAATTTGCACGTAATTTTCTGAAAGTTACTGTTGATGCAAAAATACTTTAAAATTAATGAATTTAGACAAATTTACCATAATTTTCATCATTAAAAATCTTTTCAACATACTTTAACTTTTGAAAACATTAAAGCATAAATACTCTTTTTTAACATACTAAATTCTTAGTATCTTGGTCATTTTTTTAGAAAATAAAAATTGAATTTTTTTAAAAATTATGTGAATAATATGTTTTGTTTTTTTTTGTCTCATTTCCGAAAATTCTGAAATTTCAAAGTCAAGTTAGTAACTTGATGACTTGGCTTCAAAAATTCTGGGTTAAATTTCTTGGCTTAATGAATCTTGAATAGCTCTAAGTTAAACAATGAATGTTCGAACAAGGAATACCTGAGCGTTTAGCATTATTTATATTTGATATAATGAATGATAAGTTGTAAAATTCATCAATAAAATCACTCTTCAAAATTTTAAATCTACAAATATAAAATCTTTGCTTGAGAAAATCAATATTCAGAAGTAGAATTAGCCTATTACAAAATTGTAGAAGCTTATTTTTTTTGTAATCAGAATTTATGTAAAATTTTTTAAAATTTAAATTTAAAAAAATATGTTTAACCAAAAAGTTGAATCGATCTCTGAGGTCTGATATATGTCATCTATAAAAACGACATCTATCAAATAAATAAAAAATACATTTCTATTAATTATTTTAAATTAATTAAATAGTTTTGGCCTTTGTAATAATCGAATTTGTGATTACAGAATATGACAAAATATATGATCTAAGTCAGGACACATGAAGTTTAATGATCCCAATCAATATCATCAGTATGTTATTTTGATTGATTTTTTTAATTTTTTTTAAAAAAAGTATTCAGAGCCTAAAAAAAATCAGATTTTTTATGTGCACCAAATGTATAAATGAGAGTATTCGTATCAAAAATAGCAAAAATTAAATCAAAAATCTCTTCGAGCTAGATCATTTTCTATTTAATTTAATTCCATCAAGAAAATCTATATGTCACTTTTTTTTACTAATTTTTATTTATTTTTGATAAATGTGTAAAATTTGACTTAATTTCAGGAACTATGTTATATTTGTTTTGCAAATAATAAAGTCCTTTAAAGAGAGCTATTAAATCTTTTCTAAAAAAAAACAAAAAAAGCGTTTTGTTTCTGAAAAAGACTAAAAATTGATAAACATAACAAAATATGCCTTCTATAATCATTTTTCCTGGACAAGGTTCTCAATTTATAGGAATGGGCAAAAAGCTTCTGGATGTTCCAAAAGTTTCCCGGATGTTCGAAATAGCGAGTAACGTTTTTAAATTTGATCTATTATCATTATGCTTGAATGGGCCTAAAAACGATCTGGACAAAACAAGAATTTGTCAGCCGGCAATATTTGTTACCTCACTCGCTGCTGTTGAATATCTGAAGCACACACAACCAGACATTGTAAAAGAATGCTACGCCACTGCCGGGTTCAGCATTGGAGAATACGCTTCGCTGGTTCTAAGCGGAGCAGTCACATATGAAGATGGTATTTAACAAAATATTTTTATTTAATAAAATTTTAAATAAAAAAAAAAAAAACATTTAAATTTTTTAGCTTTAAAATTAATTAAGGTTCGGTCTGAAGCGATGCAAGAAGCCTCGCAGGCAGTCTCTTCTGGTTTAATGTCTGTATTTGTAAATCGTGATTCCAAATTAAATAGCGGAATGCTGGCTGCGCGCAAATGGTGCCGGGAAAAACTTAAAATAGAAGAGCCAATTGAATGTCAGATAGCTAATTACCTTTTTTCCAAGTGCAAAGTAATCGGTGGAAACACGGAAGCGCTAGACTTTTTGGAGTTAAATAAAAAAGAGTTTGGAATAAACAAGGTGAAACGCTTGGCAGTAAGTGGAGCGTTTCATACGAAATTAATGAAGTCAGCAGAAGAAAAACTCAACAAAGAGATAGATAAAATTGTCATCAAAACACCTGTGATAAAATTTTATTCCAATTACGATGCCAATTTGTGCATGAATCCAAAAAAAATAAGGTTCAACTTGGTCAGACAAATTGCCAACCCGGTCAAATGGGAGCAGATACTGAACACATTGTATTATGATGAAAATTTACCAACTAGTGATAATGAAAAAACCGAAAATCTAATTTACCTAGATCGTTTAGGCAATCAATTAAATTCTGAGAAAAAATCCCAATCGAAGGAAAGGCTTTACCCAAATATTTATGAATGCGGTCCTGCCGCTCAAACTGGACCAATTCTCAAAGCAATCAATTTCAAAGCTTTCAGTTTTTATAAACATATTGATGTTTAAATATTAAATTAGATAAATTTTTTTTCAAATTTTATTTATCTTTAGAGTGATAGTAATTTATCATTCAGTAATATTCACTTTTTTTAAATTTTTTTTTATTGGAATTATTTATTTCTTTTATGATTTAACATTCGAAATTTAATTCAAGATTTTTTTATCTTGAATAATCACGTCTCTTAAATTTAGAAGGAAATAAGTATTCAGATAAAAATTTCTATCAGTTAATAGATCAATTTCTATTCAATTCTTGTTTAAATTTTAAAGTAGTGGTAAAGGTTGTAACATTATTCTCTTTGAATTATCTCATTATTCCCCCTAAAATTGTGTCTAATACAATTTGGATTTTGTAATATTGGATTTAGTCACTCTTTGTCATACCAGTATTTAAATCAGTTACAAAAAGTCTCTTTATTTTTTTTTCATTAAATTTTTTTCAAATTGAAGTTTATGAAAGCCTTTTTTAAATAAATTTTTTGAGAATGATCAGTAAACTTAGATAATAAACTTCAATTCGCAAACTTAACCCTAAAAATTCAAAGATATATTTGGTTGCTCATTGCTTTTTTCTCAAGCTACCCATTGCATCTTTTAAGCCTCGGATTCTGAACGGATACTTCAGGAAAGCTGACTAGATATTCATAGCTATTTTTTGAAAAAAATTCGAGAAAGTATTCTAGAACATCCCATCAATATTTATCAATATTTTATTATTTCATTTCCAAATTAATTGCCAAAATTTTCATTCTACATTTAAGGTGAAAATGTGCAGTTTTTTTATGTCATGGCTGCAAGGAACGATAAAAATTCAAATATTAATTTTGACTTAAAATTGACTTGATTCTTTAAAGTAAAATATTAAGCCGTAATATTAAAAAAAATTGATTGTCAAAGGAAAATTTTATTGAATCCGGGGCGGTGCTCATTTAGGGATTCGGTTATGTTGTAGATTAGAGAATTATTTTTTAGTTAAAATTAAGATTAATAAAGTGCTGCTACCATACATGGTTCTGAGGTAAATTTACGTAAAATTTCTTTCGTGACATAAGTAAATTTTTGGAAAAATTACGTAAAAATTGGTTAAACCCAGAAGGGCAACAAAAATGTGAACGCAAATTTTTTACGTCTTTTAATAAATTCTACTAAAAAACGTAATTTAATAGAATCTAAAAAAAATTGAAAAAAATATTATTTTCACTTTTCAAATGACCAAAAATCAATTTTCCAAATTTCACGTACTGTATTTTTTCGTTAAAAAAATTTTTTTGAGGTAAAAAATCTTCGAAAAAAGTAAAAAAATAATAAATAGGTAAAAAAAAGAAACAAACAGTAAAATTTTTTTAATTCAATTAATTTCAATTTTATTTTTAATTTTTTTTGTTGTTTTTTGTTGCTTCATTTAATTTAAATTTATCCTAAAGTGATAAAACGTCTTTTTGTGGAACGAAAGAAAGAGGTTTTAGATACTTGTAAAATTTTTTAAATTCCATCTTACTGTTGTAAACTATTTGTTTGATTGTAAATTAATTTTTGATGATTTTTGATGATGAAAATAATTTGTATTCAAAATTCTATTAAAAAACGTAAAAAATTATTTTTTTGTGATCCTTTTGCATTTAACCAATTTTTACAAAAGTAATTTTACGTAAATTTCGGTAAAATTTTCCTCTGAACCATGCATCGTAGCAGAACTGTAAATTTAATTATCAATTGAGTTAAATCTTTAATTTAGTTATTCAAATAAATATTATATATATTTTCATATTATAAATTTTATATTTATTTATATTATTTATATGACTTAAAAACAAGCCTGCTAAAATGTGCAAAAATAAGAATGAAATGCTATTACGGCTATTTTGGGAAATTTAATTTTTTTAAATGACCGTTTTGTGTTTTTTTGAGCTCTCAGATCTCTTGGTTTTGTTACTATTATGCCAAAATAAATATTGATAAATATAAATATTGTTAAAACCTGAGATGACAGCTCATTTAAGTGTAGAATTTGTTGAAAGAATAGAAAAAACCATTTAACATTAAAAGATTGACATCAGTGACTGATGTTCAAAATTTTGGTCTTTAGAAGTTTTCGAAAAGAAGAACATATTCTTTATTTCATTAGTTTTAAAATAAATATTCTGTTTATATTTTTTAATTTCTAAATAAAAATAGTTTTACTTTATAAAATTCAAGAACTTTCATTATATATTTCATTACCTTAGGTATTGCTAAAAATTATTGAATTTTAAATATTAATAATATTGTAATAAAATTGCAATGGCAAAGGAAACAATAAATATTTTAAAGAAAAATCAATTGTCCAATTTAGGAATAAAAACAAAAAATCATTTTTTTCTCGAGAAGTAATGATATGAAAATTATTTCAAAATTATTAATCGAAATGCTTTATTTTTTTGACAAAATTTCAACAATTTATTAAATTTTTATAAAATATTTGATTCTAATATTACATATTAATTTTTAAAACTGACAGAATGAGTGAAATTGAAGTTGAAAGTACAAAGAACGGTGAAGAAAACATTGCTGTTTCACCTGAAAAGTAATTTGATGAAAATTTCAAACTAAAGTTTAATTGTGTATCTAGGAATCAGGAGAATGAACTGGTTGATTCTGGTGCCAAAATAGACATTGAAAGTACAAAGAAAATGTCAGAATCAGAACGATTAGAACAGAGATTGAAAAAATTTGGAGCTCAAAATGATAACACTAAAAAAGAAGAACGAGCAAAAAGATTTGGACTATCGGTATCAGGTGGTGAACCTAGTCTTGCTGGTAACAAGTTAAAAAAAAGAGCTGAACGCTTTGGTACTGCACCAAGTACTCCAACTGGGGGAGATAAAGAAGCTTTGGAAAAACGTGCAAAAAGATTTGGTTCAAGCGAATCAAAAGATGAACCAAAAAATGAGGTTTTAACAAAAAGAAAAGAACGATTTGGCATCGTGGATGAAGATGTAAGAATTTGAGCTTAAAAATTATTTTTATTAATAATTACTATTTAGGCAAAAAAAAAACAAAGATCTCAAAGATTCGAAAGCAAATAATCTTTTATAAAAATCATGATTTCAAAATGATTCTGTTTAATTAAATTTTGTGTATTAAAAAATAAATGTCACTTAAATAATCATTTAAATAAAATTCTTTTTTGTCCAAAAAAACAAAAAAATTGAAAAAAAAATCAAATTTTGAATTTTTTTTTTAAATGTTAAATAAAATGTTAGATGATATCCACTCTCTAATTTAATTAATTTTCAACTTATTTTTATTTTGAAGATAAAAATTTAATTTACTATTTTAGATCACTTATTTGTTTCTCATTTTAAAAATATTTAAAGCTATCAAAAAATTTTAAATCATTTTTTCATAAAAAGTTTGCAGTTACCTTAGATGATTGAAACGAGTGTTTTTAAGCATATTGTTTTGATGAATACTTTTAAAACTTAATTATTTAAGATTAAAACAAAAAGATTCAAACAAAAAAACTGATGGTTTATCTAAATATTTAAAAAAGAATTAAGAGTTTTACTAGAATTAATTGTTGTACCAAGTTGGTCAAATGCGTTGGCAATTTATTTAAAATAAAAGTAAAATCAAAATAATGGTAAATAATAACGGCAATATTTTTTCAATAAAGAACTTGTAAGAGCGGGAGCTTACGGGAGAATAAAGTTGGGAGCAATTTTTCAGAGCAGAGCAATTTTGTTCAAATAACACATAAAAAAACATTTTTAAAAATGAATATTGAAATAGAATTTTTTTTTTAACAATAATCAACAAATTTTTTTAAAATTTAAGATATTCTAAAATTTGGTTAATTTATCATATTTTAATCGGATTTTATAAAATTTTAAATAAATTGCTCTCAATTTCATTCACCCGGAGCTTACAAACTATTCGATTCATTACAATTTTTTTTTTCATGTAATAAAATTTAGTTAAAAGTAAACCATTCCTTAGGATTGATATCTTTAAAGAAAATTTTGAAAAAATATATCAAATAAATCTGATTTTGAGATTTTTGAATTTAAACTCTATTACTGGTGGCCAGTCATAATTTTGATCAAGATTTGATCAACTATTTTACGTCGAGAGTGTTAAAGAATAATTAGGATTTTTCCAAAAAGATTTCAATTCTAAGAACTACATCAAAATAACGTAATTTTACATCAAAAAATGTAAGATTAAATAAAATTACATCAAATGTAGGATATAGTAAAATGATGTAAAATTACTAATGTTACGTTATTTCAACTACTTAAAAAAAATGCTGACGGC
Source organism: Brachionus plicatilis (assembly GCA_010279815.1). Taxonomy (NCBI): domain Eukaryota; kingdom Metazoa; phylum Rotifera; class Eurotatoria; order Ploima; family Brachionidae; genus Brachionus; species Brachionus plicatilis. The sequence goes on from QEOQ01000544.1 coordinate 594,906, forward strand.
CAAAAAGGTCCAATTTACAAGATTTGATTTTTATTAAATTTTTTTAAGTTTTTTAATCAAATTTTCAACTAGAAATTTTATATCTAATATTTAACATTTTGCAGGGAGATTTAATCAAGTACAATTAAAAAGATATAAGCAAGAAAACATTTGATCTGATTTGTTTGATCTTAAACTTCAAGATGACGAATTTTTTTCTTAAACAACAGAATTTACTAAAAATTTAATTTCATTACCAAAAAAATACCTTTTTTTACAATTAATAACATTATTTTATGTAATATTATGTAATAAAATGAAAAAACTAAAAAAAATTAATAAAATTCAAATTTTTGTTCGAAAAATTGTATCTTTTTGGTCGTCAGCATTCATGTCAAGTTTTACTTGAAATAACGTAACACGTAAGCTAACATTTTACTATATCCTACATTTGATGTAATTTTGCGTAATCTTACATTTTTTGATGTAAAATTACGTAAATGATGTAATATTACCCTTTTTGCAGTTTAAAGTAAAACATTGTATTTAAAAGATGAAAAATTTTTAATTAAAGTTTTTTTTTAAAATATGAACTTAACAATAATTCAGATTTTATTTTCCCATTTTTCACTTTTATTTATCTAAAAATATGAATAACAAATTTCAAAAATATATTTTTAAAAATCTCCAGCTAGAAGCTTGAAATTAGTCAAAGTTATTTACATGTTTATTTAATTGTCGTTTTTATTTTTGATATCGAATGGCTGAAGCCTTCTCCCAAGTATTTTAAAAATCATAATTTTAACAATTGTAATACTTAAGAATAATTAATTGACCCGGTTTCGTTATTTTTTTAAAGATTTTTTTATAGGTTCGTGAATATATTTTTAATTTAATACATCTAATGAATCGAAAACTTCCAATGTGCAACGAATATTGATGGTTTGAGAATAAATTTGGAAAAAACCAAAACTTAAAATAATTTTCATTTTCGTGATAAAATTACCAAAACTCTTTAAAAATAATTAAATTTTGTTCATTTCGTGACAAAATTAGAAAACTAATTATAAATAAAAATTTCAAACAAGTCAAATTTCAGATTTCTTATTATAAATCTATAAGTGCTTCAATTCGTTTGAAATAATTTATGACTTTTTAAAATGAATATTCTCGAATAAAGAAAAATAAAGAACCTTAAAATTAAAATTTTTATAGTTTATAGGATTTATTTTCTAGATTTGAATTTTTTTAAATACTATTGTAATTAAAGGCCTATATATAATTTATTTATTCAACTGTTAAAAAAAAATGTGCAATTAAACACAAAAAAATTCTTGTTATTCAAGTTTCATCATAAACAAGTATTTTAATTTGATTCTAGTTTATTTTTTTAAACAAAATGCATTTAAAATTTGAAATTTAAAAATTTAAGCATAACATTAATCATTGCCTTGAATAAAAAAGATGAAAAAAATTTAAAGATTTCAGATCAATTGTCATTTCGGGCATAATTTTAAAAAAAATAGTAATTAAAAAAAATTGCTTGGCAATAATTCTTGACAATAAATCCAGTAAGCAATTAATTTTGAAATCTAGAATTTTGAATATATTTTTGTCAAATTATTTTGTAAATAAAGAAACGATGGATTCAAGATTCGAAGTAATTTAGAAAGTACTTTTACCACAATACTTTTCTTTTAATTTTCTATTTATAAATAAAACAATAATTTTTGGAGCTTAATTTAAAAAAAAAGATGAATACGAATTCAGAATCAATTAATTTACTTGTGTTTTTTATTAAGCTTCTAAGTCTTCCAGCATCCATATTTTAAACTAGAAAAATATTTTTAATCATTCAAAATAATAAAGAAATAAGTTTCTTTTATATTTTTTGTTATTTTTTATTTTTCAAAAGACGTAAGCCTTAAGAAATTAAAAAAAAACAAAATTATGAAAGAAAATCGTTTGTCTAAAAATTCAAGAATAATTTTACAATGAAAAATATGGATAATTTGACAAGGAAGTTAATATTTAATTAATTTCATCACTGAATAGTTTAAGGATGATTGATAAAATGTTGTTACAAAATGTTTTTCTTTAATTTTTTATTTGTATTTCAGTTAATAAGGGTCAAATTGATTAACAATCCAGAAGTTTTGATCTCTTTAAATCTTAAAATAAGTCAATCGTTTTAAAATTACTTATATGATATATTGATTAGAAAAATAATGTCAGGTTCAAATTTTTTTTTAATTAATGTGTAATGAAAAACCATCAAAAAAATTGGTACTTCTGGTTTTATACAAAAAACATTATTAAAAAAAGAATTTTAATTGAATTTTAGTCAAAATATTAGCTGATAAATTTTATCACCGGATTTTATTTATCAAATAAAAATATTTGTCAATTGATGATTTGAATAATTTGTTTTTATTTTTATAAAAATGTAAGTAAAAAAATGAATTAATTGCATTAATTTTAATTTGATCATTTTCTCGTTTTTCATGATTTGATCGGGAAATGGGTTAAAATTAATAGAGTAACAGCAATTTTTACTAAGTCACTTTAAGGCTTGTTCTAAAGCTTAATAAAGATCAACTTTTTTATGCATAAATATTTTTTAACGATCTAAATTTAACACCCGTGGTTTCGTACAAAAAAATAAAATAAAACAACAAAAAAAGTGTTTAGCAAGTTTGCAAAGTTTTTGAAAATATTCAATTTTAATTTTATAAAATTTTTATCGATTAAAATATTTCTTTTATTTATTTATTGCGCATATAAAAGAAGTTTTGTAGTGAAAAATCAAAGTTTGTGTTGCTTGATTAATTTTAAAATTATATTTTTCCGATAATTTACTGATTTAATCTTGAAATTTCAGTTCGAAAAAATGTCTTAACTCAATTCCGGTTATAAGAGAATTTTTTTGTATTCATTTTTCATTTACAAATAAAAAAAAATTTAAATTCCTAATTTTAACTAAATAATGTCTAATGTTTATTTAGAATAAATCAATGGAAAAATTTAATTTTTAATTAAAAAATCTGAATAAATATAAATATTTAACTTTTAATTTCAAATATTCTGTTTGAAAATTGTTATTTTCTAAAATATCTAGGACAAAAATTTAAAATTTAAAGGTTTTGATATTCATTCATTTGGTCCTTCAGAAAAGATGCAATTTTTCAAAATTATTTTAGTATTCTAAATTGAAATTCAAGTGATTCTCTTTCAAAATGCCTATTCACTTAATTTGGTCAAACAAATATCTCTATTTAAATAAATCACTGAAACTCTTTTATTTTGAAAAAGTGTTTTTAACAAGTTTATGAATGAATCATAAGATTAATTTATATTTAGATATTTTTTCTTTTCAAATTCTCACTATTTTAACACTCAACTTTAATAATTTAGAATTAAATCTTTACTTTATCCTTCAAATATGAGGATCACAATTTTATTTTTCCAGAGTATCCAATTACTAAATTTAGTTAAGGCTGATTAAAATTTTAAAGCTAAGATTTTTTTTATTTTTTTTCACTACTCTAAAATCTCTCCTGCTTTATTATGAAATTAAATTCTTTTGGTTATTTAAACAAAAGAAAATTTAAATTAGAGTTATTAACACAATCACACTAATTTTTTTCTGTTTAGCAATCAGAATTATTAGATTTTATTGTGAAATTTTTATGATTCTAAAATTTAGTAATATATTTTTTAATAGAAAATTATGTCTAAATATTGTTCCGAA
>QEOQ01000544.1:643804-659595 GCA_010279815.1 Brachionus plicatilis
ACTGGGGCTATTTTAAAGAATAAGTCAATTGGTGAGGTGAATTTTTTCTGGTCTATTTTATTGTAGTTTGAAATGTCCGTTTGTATTTGTCTGTGGGTAAGTCGGCTATATACAAATTTTTTAAATAATTTTGTGTTTCTTTTCTCTAACATTTCAATTTTAGGTGAGCTGTGGATATCCATTATTTTAGTTTTAATCGGAAAGAATTTAATTGTGCGAATAATACGGTTTTGGAGTTTTTGACAGTCTGGTAGCACTCTTTGTGTCGAATTATTAATTGCAATGAACATAAAGTCCAGCTGTGATCGAATAAAACATTTGTAGACTAGTAGCGAGAGTGAGGTTTTATTTTTTAATTTTAAACTATTTATTTTTCTAATCAAATTTGTTTTACCAATGATTTTTTGGGATATCGATTCGAAATGACGCCTAAAACTTAATTTTGGATCTAGTATGTGTCCAAGGAAACGAGGTGATGGGTCAATTGGAATGATACAGTTGTTTATATAAAGGCTAAGTTGGTAGGTTTTTTCGTAGTTTTTCCTATAACCTGCTGTGGTAAACACTGTGTAGACTGTTTTTGAGGAGTTTAGTTTTAAACCCCAGAAAAGGCAGTACTTTTCTATTGATTGAATTGCAGTTTGTAGAGTTTTTTGTATAATTTTAAGATTACTATTTGAGAACCATATTGTTAGGTCGTCAGCAAAAAGGGCTTTATGTACCATTTTTGGGATATGGTCAACAATATCACTGAAAAAAAGCGAGAATAGAGTAGGCGATAGCGAGCTTCCTTGTGGGACACCTGCTCTAATTTTCTTTTCTCTTGATTTTGACTGACCATATGAAACGAAGAATTTGCGATTCTTAAGAAAGCTAATTATCCAATTATAAATTGTTGGCGAGACATTAAATTTCTTCAGCTTAGTTAGGATGGCGAGGTGGTTTACTTTGTCGAAAGCTTTCTCTAGATCAAAAAACACTGCTCCTGTTTTTTCTTGTTTATTAATGCCGTTTAATATTGAGTGATATAGTCTGAAGAAATGGTCATGTGTACTCATTTTTTTCCTGAAGCCTGATTGACACGGTGGTAGAAAATTATTTAATTCAAGCCAAGATGTAAGCTTTTGGTTAACGATTTTTTCCAACCATTTTGCCATACATGATATGAGTGAGATCGGTCTATATGAACCAACGTTGTCAGGGGGTTTTCCTTTTTTATGAATCATAATGACTTTAGAGATCTTCCAGCTGTTGGGTACATATCCATACTTAAGCGAAGCATTAAATAAATTTAAAATACGTTTCAAAAATTCGTCAGGACAATTTTTAAAAATTTTGTTAGTTATTTGATCACTTCCTGGTGAGGCTTTTGTGTTGAGGGTTTTCAGCGAACTAAAAAATTCTTCCTCAGAAATTGAGTCTGATTTAGTTATAGGTATCGGAGTCGTAAGATTCTCTTGAAAGATAACTTGGTGATTTATAGGTTTGAATACTTCAAATAAGCTGTCACTGAACATGTTAGCTATTTCATTTTCGTTTTCTGTAGATGAGTCGTCACTTTTTTTGAGTTTGATTGTGTCGGTTTTTTCATTTGTATCATTAGGATTATCTAGTTTTTTCAGTAGTTTCCAACATTTAGATTCCGACTGATTGAAATTTCCAAGATCGTTGAATTCAGTTTTTAGTTTAGATGATTTAAAAGATTTTATTTCTTTTTTTATTTTGTAACACAGCATGTTATAGACTCTGGTGGTATAATCATTCTTAATTTTGTTTAATGTTCTCTTAACTGTTCTTTTTAGCTTGATCAAGTCTACCAGGTGACTAGGAATAACTATTGGGTTAATGGCTTTACAAAAGAATAATTTTTGAGACGAAGTTTTTTCGATTGTATCACTTATGTCATTAATTATTTTCTTAGTTTCGATTTCAATGTCTTCAACTGAGTTTAAGTCCACTTCTGGTATTTTTTTAACTATTTCTGATTTAAAAACATCCCAATTAATTTTTTTTGTGGTAAATGTTCTTAGCTTTGGACTCATATGTAAGAATTCGGTTATTGTAGGTTGATGGTCACTAATCGAATTGTTTAGCACTTTATGTGATTTGAAAAATTTGAGAATTGAATTTGAACAAATTGAAAGATCTAAGATACTTTTGCTTCTTATATAGGTGGGTTTGCTACAATTGAGTATGTGACAATTTTTTTTGGTTAAAAATTCTTCAACGAGATTTCCACTAAGATTTTCTTTGTCACAGTACCAAACTTTGTTTTTAGCATTAAAATCTCCTGTAATTATGAAGTTTTTGTAGTGCTCTGAGATGTAAAATAATAAATCTTCATTAATGATTTTATTAGAAGGACTTGAGTAGATTGAAAATATAGCTAGTTTAAAGTTATGGTCAATTGTTAATTCACAGCCGATTGCATTATCTAGTTTTGAAATATTTGTTAGAGAAATTTCTTCTGAGATTAAATTATCTTTGATGCAAATTGCAGATCCACCGCCTCTTCTATCTAATCTATCTCCTCTATAAATCTTGAAGCCTGGTAATTGGAATATTTTATTTGGTTTCAGGTAAGTTTCGTTTAAACTTATAATATCTATTTTATTTATTTTAGCGAGTCTTGTTAGTTCTAAGATTTTTGATTCGGATTCAACAGATCGAATATTGAGATGAAGAATTTGAAGTGTTTTATTCATGGTGAGATTGGGAGGATTCAGAGCTGACTTCCATGATGTTTTGATTCGCTTCGACAAGATTGGAGTGGTTCAAGTAAGTTTTAATGTAGTTGCCAAACATTGGTCCAAAAAATTGGTTAACAATCTTTATAATTTCAGAGTTGTTTTCATAAATCGATTCGTGAATTGTATCGAGATTTTTTATTATAGCTATAATGAAGAGGACTATGTTAATTGATGGTGTTTGTTGATTTGATTGGTTAAATGGAATGGGCTGTGTAGGGATTGGCGCTGACGCAACTGAATCGACTCTGGTAAACTTTTGAGTGTATTTATTTAGTTTTTTTTTTGTTTCTTCTTCTTTTTTTTTAAGGAAGTTATCAATTGCTGGGCATTTTTTACTTACTGCTGGATGATTTCCACTGCAGTTGGCGCATTTGAATAGAGCAGGATCATTTACTCTGCAGTTTTTATGTTCATGTTCACCTTGGCAGCGGAGACAAGTGGGTTTGTTATTTATGTTTGGACAGGAGTATTTATTGTGACCAAGTTTTTGACAATGAAAACATTGCAATAGTTGTTGGTCAAACTTCCATCGAGAGATTCTTACGTAACTATTACCAATTTTGATTTTTTTTCCAATAATGATTTTTTCGAATATGTCTTTATCGTTTACGATAGCTTTGATTAAGTCTGTTGGTTCATTAGTGCTCTTTCTTATGATTCTCATCATTTTGACAATGTTGTAGTGTTCAAGCATGAAGTTTTTATTTTCTTCATCTTCGACATCGAAGATAGAAGAAGGGACATCATGAAGTGCAAGATAAAATCTTGGTGAAGAGTCGATAGCTTTTAATCCGTGAGTAAATGCATCAGTTGGCCATGATTCATTAATGTAGATTTTATCTTCTAGTGAAGGAGTTCTGATTACTAATTCATTTTTTTTGTTAACATAGGCATTAAGAATGTTTGCATTCGGCTTGCAACGTTTTATTTCTCGTTGTAATTTGAGAAAGCCTTTTTGTTCATTTGGAAAAAATGAGTTACTAACAAATTTTGAAATAAACGATTTTTTTGAGTCTTCTTGTGGCAAGTGGGGTGATTGTAGGATAGGTGAGTTATTAGGTATCGAGATCTGTGATTGTTTGGGTTGAGAAGCTGGGTTTGCTGGTTGGTTCAAGACTATTTGTGAGTAGTTTTGGTTTTGTTTCTGGTTAAGTTGATTCATGAGTTGGAGAAGAACTGATGAGTTGATCAAAATAGGGTCATTTGAAGAATTAATTGGTTGGGAGCCGGGTGGAGGATAATTAGTGTCGAGTGACAATGTGGTTGCACTCATTCCCAGAGGCAACTGAGGTGAGATTATGGGTGAAAAAATTTTAATTAATGTTAATTTATGTTTAGCTAACAATAATTTCAAATTTTAATTTTTTTTAATTAAATCTACAACTATCTGATCTTTTCTTTTCAACTATCGAAATATTTACTCTTTTTTTTCCTAATTTTTTTTCAAAAAATTTTAAAAATAATTTACGAAAAATTATTGCAAACTAAATCTATTTTCACACTCAATATTTTTAACTAAATTATTTTAAAGCAATTAGAGATTTTTTTTTACTAAAACATTACTTTTTGGTAAAATCTTTAAGAAATTTTCAAATTTAATCACAAACTTTTTATATTTTTATTTTGATAAATTAATTTTTTGAATATATTAAAAAATAATTTAGGTGAAAGACCACCAGGGCTGTTCCGAACGGCTTGCGCACAATTTTTTATTGATTATTGATATATTTTGATAATAGCTTTCTAATCAGTCCAATTTATATTAGTGGGAAGAGTCTTTTCTTTAGGTTTCAATCTTGTACTTTGCAAGTGTTTACTCAACAAAAAGATTTAATTGGCTGTTAGAATTCAAAAGACGTTTTTCAATATGAAATAAAATTATAACGTTTTTTTTTATTCAATCCTTCATATTTAGCCTTTCATGAAACACACATCTTAATTATATTAAATTACTGCTTATATTCACATTCTTATTTTCTAAATTATTTATCTTGCTAATTAATTTTTATATGTATATTTTAGATTATTTTTTTTAATAACAAGAATTTTACTGCCGAAAGCCGGAAGTTTTGAGTCGAAAATCAGAAAATTGCTCTCAGAAAATAAATTTAACTTGATTTGATATTTTATCAGCTGATAGATCACTAATTAGAACTTTTTTCTAAATTTTACCAATTTATCTGATTCAAAAGTTCAAAATTTGAGTTTTTACTTAAGCTATGCTTCAAATTAAAATTTTACCCTATTTAAAAATTTGCGAAGATATTATTCATTTAATTCTAATTAAAAATATTTTGAACTTTTTAAAATATTTTGGCCTTGTCGATTCAATTTAATTAATTTTTTCTTTATTTTAGAAATCTAAAAATTCTAGTCTGATTATAAAACATATTCAACTTAAAAACTGAGTTTAATTTTTAAATTAATGAACTAAAACTAAAACTAAATAAGATGCATTAAAATTAATGATTAAGATTTTTCGTAAAATTTTCACTTTCATTTTATGTAAAATTGTCAATTTAACTTGGCGAAAAATTTTCACTTTAAATTTGCGAAAAATTTTCAACAAGTTATTTCGAAAAATTTGCATAGATTATGACCATCTTCGGCGTTTTTTTACGATTGTTTTTTTCGTTGATTTTACATTTTTTTTTCGGTTTTTAAATTTACTGGGTGGATATCAATCCAGACTAAAGAAAACAAAAAAAATAGCTTTAGTTTTAAAATTTAAAAGAAAAATTGAATATTCGTTTAGCTTGGAGGAAAAAAAATATATAAACAGTAGTGAGATAAATTCTTTTTAAAATTAAAGTTTTTTTTTTTATATGGAACGCTTCATGATTTTGCGTTTAATTCATACAATATGAAAATCACAGCAAAGGTTAACCATTTTGAGGATAACTTATCTTTACAAAGCAAAATAGAATTTTTTGTAAAGTATTTAATTTATTTACTCATTTTAAGTCAATTTTAGTCATTATTTTTTTGATTAATTTTGAGTGAGCTTTTACGTAAATTAACGTAAAATCCAAAAAGTGAAAAAGAAGTGTTTTACGAAAAATTACGTAAATTTTCTGGATTTTGAGATAGTTTTGGTAAATATTTTAAATCATTAAATGTTTAAATTTTAGGTCTCTTTGAGATATTATCATCAAATTCACAGCAAGATCACGAAATACTTGATCATGAGACAGATGTAGCATCTTTAACAAGCCGATTACATAAACCAAGAGTGTATTATGTAAACAGAGAGATGAATGCTTATGAAATATCACCAGTTTCGAGTACAGATGAGGAAACAAATACCATGAGACGAAGATGGTTAAAAGTGCCAAAAGGAAGCATAATAAAATTGATGAAAGTTGTTTCGATAGATTATGAAGAATCTGGATCTATTATTTCAAAAATTAAAAAATTTTTTTGCTGTAATTCCAAAACGATTAGGACTGATATTGCGATAGAACTCAAAATTTTGGAAAATTTTGACGATTTTTTCAAAATGAATGATAATGACTGTGAAAATTTAATGAAGCATAAAAAAAACAGCATGCTTCAGACACGAGCACGGCTCTCTGTAGCCGACATACGAGTAAAAGCTTCCTTTTTGCCTGTATACGAAAACAACGGGTACAATGAAGAAATTGACTTAATACCTATTTCATTTTTTGTCAAGAATCATAAAATAAAAATCCACAGTCTACAACTAGCACAAAATTTTGCGCTAGAAAAAATTGACCAAAAATTAATTGAGCTCAAACTTTTCGAAGAGAACATTTTCAAACCAGCCAAAGCTTCTCTGAACAACTTCAATAATTCGGACATGTTACAAGAAAGTCAACATTTAGAGATCGAAAAGTACATGTCCATTTATGATTTGATCAATTACAGATCTAAATGCAGCATCATAGCCGCCTATTCTTTTAGTAAGAAATCTTTGATCTTTATTCTTGAAGAACCTGTAGACATTGGTTTAAATAGAAAGTCAGCCTTTTTTCAAGTAGAAAAGAATCTAGAAGAATTCAGCAATTTTAACTTGAATTTAAAAGATAATTTTTTAAGAATGGCTGAAAATCAAATTCAATCTTTTGATAGAAGTATAAACAAAATAGAAAATTTTGCTTTCAAAAAAAAAAATTTTGAGGGTTTAAGAATGGACGAAATCAAGCACTTTTTGGTCAAGCCAAAGCACCAACAAAAACATGAGAAAAACAATCTTGCCGATTCTGTCAAGGCTGATGATTCCATTTTCACATTTAATGATGAAAAATTTATAAGAAATGAGTCGTCGTCATCATCAGCATTGTTTCTAAAAGCAGATAAATCTAGGAGTTCGACATTTCCAAAAGAAAAAGATAAGCAAAAATCAGAGGATGAAACGCTTAAAAATGGTGATTTAAAGGAAATACCATCTCCTCAATCTTTTGATAAAATAGGATCTCGTTTTAAAAGAACATCAAGGGCTTTTTCTCTTCCAGTTGATCAAGCACTTTTGATTAAGGAATATATGAGTTCAAAAATTAAAGAAACTGAAATTGATTGATTTTATTCACAATAAAATATTTTCGATTATAATTTTTTTAAAGAAAGAATGCAAATTTTTTTGTCAATATTAAAAGATTGGCATGCGAGATTTTTTTTTAGATAATAATTTAAATAAAAACTTAAATAGATATTTTATTTGTATTTTTTATCCGTTTATTTATGATTAGTACAAATAATTTTCATGATTTTATTAGTTTTTTTAATTTCATTTTTTATAAAGTTCAAAAAATTCAAAACTTAAGTGCTATCTGAATTTATAATTTTTGACTTGAAATTTGTAAACTACCTCCTTTGAAAACCCTAAATTTCATTTATTTTTGACTGGCTCAAAAAAATCATTTACCTAGTGGTCTAAAAAAAACTAACCCTTTAAAAAATTTAATTATTCCAGACCCAGATAATCAATGGTAAAATTGAAATATTTTTTGAAATTATATATATTCTGAAAGATCATATAATTTGCATATTTTTAATGGTGTATATTTTTATTTAAAAAAAAGGTGTGTCAATTTTTTTTATTGAAAAAAACAAAAAAAAACACATCTGTTTACTTGAATTCTATGTAGTCCAAAGGATAGCTTAAGAACAAATTTTTTTTTAAAAACTGGAAAAAATTCAGAACAAATCTTACGTTCATTAGTTTTACTTTTTGGAATTTTTTATACAAATAAAGTTTCAAAAACATTAGATTTTTTAAAATTTTCACATTTTTTAGATAAATAAATGTTTAGAGTAAAGAATTCGAAATTCTTGAGTATTGGACTTTAATTTCTTTTGATTTTCCAGAAAAATAAGGTTGTAAAACTTCATCGTACGTTGAATCATTTTATTAACCTACTAAACAGCGCCAAAAACGTCTATTAAATTTTTTGTAGAAAACTCTGAAACCAAAAATTTTTCTCTGATTTAGTTAAAAGCTCAATCATTCAAGGGAATTTTTTATTTGTTCTCGCTCTTATATATATATCACTGTCAATTTTTAAAATGTATCATTTTGTAAAATGACTTGGCAAATTATAAATCCGAGATAAAATAAAGTATTTATTCATATAAGGCAGTCCTAGTGCTTTCTTTTGGACAAAGTTAGGGATTTCTAAAGTTCTCTTTTGCTGTCGACTGTGCGCTATGACATGCTTTTTTCAAAAAGCTGAGTTAAAATTTGGCCTAAAATATTATAGGAAGATTTTTCAATAAAAAATTTTATAAATTAAATTATTAATGAATTTTTTGTTTAAATTTGGAAAAATTTGAATTTTAAAAATTTTCACAAACATATTTTTATATAAAATTAATACCAAAATTTACAACAAATAATAGCAAAGTAAAATTTTTGATCAAATTTCAAGCGCTCAATCTTGCTCAAAAATTTTTAGATGCGCAATTAAATTTCATTGGATTTTTAGAAATTACAATCCTTTTTCAAAAGTTTAAAATAAAGCTTTGGAATGTTGAAAATATTAAAATTCTGCGATGAAATTTAATTGCGCATCTAAAAATGTTTGAGCAAGATTGAGCGCTTGAAATTTGATCAAAAATTTTACTTTGCTCAAATAATGTAATAAATTACCCTAAACTCGTGTTCACGACTCTAAGAGTAAAGCCCAAATCCAACCTTTTTTCTTTTAGAGTTGATTACATCGTTTCTATGTTGTAACAAATAAAATTTATTTTGCTAGAAAATACCCTGAATATGGGATATTTTCCAAAAATAAAGCCCAAATTTAACTTTGACTCTAACAAAAAATGGTCTTTGCTTTTATAAAAAAAATTAAAAATTAAAAAAATTGTAGAGTTATATCATGTATTGAAAAAGTTTTTTGTTTTTAAAATAAAAAAAATAATAAAAATTTAAATAAATAAAATTTATTAAAAATCAAAAAAAAAGAACAAAAAATCATACATAGACAATGACAAAAGAACCAAATGGATATTACAGGTTCCTTTTTTAAAAAAAATTTTGTGAACTTTTGAGGTTTTTTTTTTGGTTCTTATTAGGTCCATTTTGGTTCTTTAGAGTTCTTTATGATTCTTTTTGGTTCTTTGTGGTTCTTTTTAGGTTCTTTTTGGTACTTTATGGGTTCTTTATGGTTCTTTATGGTTCTTTATGGTTCTTTATGGTTCTTTATGGTTCTTTTTGGTTCTTTTTGGTTCTTATTACTTTTTAAAGTTAAGATCTTCGGTTCTTTTTCCCTTTTTTAAAAAGAACCCTTTTGGTTCTTTTAGGTTCTTTATAGTTCTTTATTCTTTCTTTACCTAAGTTCTTCGGTTCTTTTTCGTTTTTTTAAAAAGAACCCTTTTGGTTCTTTATGGTTCTTTTTGGTTCTCTATGGTTCTTTATTCTCTCTCTACCTTAGTTCTTCGGTTCTTTTTCCCTTTTTTAAAAAGAACCCTTTTGGTTCTTTTAGGTTCTTTATAGTTCTTTATTCTTTCTCTACCTAAGTTCTTCGGTTCTTTTTCGTTTTTTTAAAAAGAACCCTTTTGGTTCTTTTTGGTTCTTATTACTTTTTAAAGTTAAGATCTTCGGTTCTTTTTCCCTTTTTTAAAAAGAACCCTTTTGGTTTTTTTTGGTTCTATTCATGGGTTTTTTATTAATCAATCACCACAATTGAAAACTTGGTTTTTTTATAAAAAGACGCTTTTCATCGTATTACCCGAAACCCTAAACCCGGGCTCCGCCCCAAAAAATGACAATTTTTTGGACGAAATCGAATTTACCGTGTCTTACAGATATTGGTGTAATTTTACGAAATCTTACATTAGATTTTGTGTTTAAGAAAGTGTAAGATTAAGTAAAATTACTCAAATTTCTGTAAAAACCATGTAAAATAAAAGCAGATTTAGTCAAAAAAGAAGATTTTGAATTTTACGAAACATTAAAATCGCTGTTTGAATGCATCTTAAAAATTGATAATTTTAGATCGATCATTATCGAGTCAGTCAAAAATGTAATTGGCAATGCAGATTTCAATTTTCTCGACTTGGAGCTAGTATTGGTGAACTGTGACTTGGATTTACTACTAGGATTTGCTGAAAAAAACAAAATATATGTCCAGTCCTATGTTGGACAAGAAAAAATCACGACAACCTTTGGCAACTGAGAAGGACATTCTTGAACTCGGCTTGAAAACTGAAATAAAAGTGATTCATGGTTTATTGAATTAGAGGCCGGTGCATTAAACTTTCCTCTTTGGAGCCGATTTGTTCAAGACTTTTTGGACAGCAAACCAGTGGATTTTAATCTAGAGGAATCTATGTGTGAAACATTCAAAGAGGATGATTTTTTCAAAATGGCTTTAGACTACCGTCTACGCGAATTTAAACGTTTTTTCTAGATTTTATTCTATTTGTTTTCTTTAAAAATAAAAATATTTGTTATTTTTTTTAATTTTTAACACAGATTAATCTATTAATAAATTTAGCAACTTAGTTTAAGAATTTCAAAAATATTTTAAGAATTTATTTTCAGAGAAATATAAAATACAAGAATAATATTTAAAAAAATGTGGATCTTATTGAATCATAGTTAATTGTTAATTATTTCAAATAAAATTTTTTATTTATTTGGCTAAATTAATTGAGAAATTTAATTTTAAATAGCATTTCTTTAACCTAAATTTCTTAATTTGCTGTCAATATTAATTTATTTTTACCATTAAACAAATATTTCGTCTTTAAGATAATAATAATAATAATAATAAATTGAGTCATAGCAGGGAATCACCCTGCGAGCAATCCAAAACAACTTGAATCGCTATGATGACTGGTTGTGCGTTTGGCAAGAAGGAATGTGGGACGATGAGTTATCGAGCTAAGGCCACCCCAGTCCTAGCGTAAACGCTTCTGGGGAGTGCCCAGGCCTTCGACTTACCGTCTCACTGACTGGGCCATGGTTGGTCGTTGAGGTTTAGGTGGTGGTGGTGTTCGTGCGGGCAAGATGTTTGTCGAGGCTGGCCTTGAAGCTGTTAAGGGTTGGAGCGTTGACTGTTGAGGACGCGAGGTTGTTCCAGGTAGATGCAACTCTGTTATTAAGGAAGTTTGTTCGCGCCGGGCAGTTGGATAGTTGGACAAAAAGGCGTTTTTTGTGACCCCTGATTGCGTTGGCTGGACCGTGGCAGGCGATGGACGACATAAGTTTGGTTGAGGCTAGCCAGTTGACGTCAAGTAGTCCATTTGCGATCTTGTAATGGGAGATGAGGTCACCTCTTGATCTGCGTGATTCGAGGGTGGTTAAATTCAGGATGGCGAGCCTGTCTTGGTAGCTACGGTCTCTGATGCGGCCTACTAGTTTGGTTGCTCTCCTTTGGATGTTTTCGATGATCCTTATATCTGCTCGTCTATGGGGATTCCATACTGAGGTTGCATATTCGAGGTGAGGTCGGACAAAAGCAGTGTACAGGGACTTGAAGGATTGAGGATTCCAGGCATGGAAGGCCTGGCGGAGTTGTCCAAGAATGGAGTTGGCTTTGGCCGCCGAGTGTTGGCAGTGGGTTCTCCATTTCAGGTCACTAGAGAAATATACGCCGAGGTCCTTTTCCGTTTTGATCTCTTCAAGTGTCAGTCTAGAACCGGTTTCAGCTGATGTCATGGTGAGCTTGAAAGAAGTGCAAAAGTGATTAGTTTTATTTTTGAAAACCATGAATTTGCATTTCTCGACGTTGAAACTCATGTGCCAGGTGTCAGCCCACGTCGCGAGCAGGTCTATATCAGACTGTAGATGGGCACTATCGAGGCCGTTCTTGATGGTGGCAATGATCTTGGTGTCATCGGCAAAGAGCTTGCAGTGGTGGTGTACTCCGTTTGGCATGTCGTTGATGAACAGGGTGAATAGTAGGGGACCAAGAACGGATCCCTGAGGTACACCGCTCGTGACCTGGCACCAGTCTGAAGAGCTGGAGCTGATAACTACTCGTTGTTTTCTGTCGGAAAGGAAATCGGAGAGCCAGTCGAGGAGGAGGCCGTCGAAACCGTATGACTTTAGCTTGGACAGCAGTGCTGAGTGGGACACTTTATCGAAGGCTTTGGCAAAATCGAGGAAGACTATGATCGAGGTGAATCCACGGCTGGAAGCTTCGGTTATGATATCGAGGGTTTCCAGCAGGTTCGACTCACATGACTTTTTGTATACGAAGCCGTGTTGTTGAGGAGTGATGAGCTGGTTAATGGTGAGGTGATCCATCATGATGTCTCTGATGATGCGTTCCATTATTTTGCATGGCACCGCAGTGAGGGATATAGGTCTGTAGTTGACTGGGTCGGTTCTGGTACCTTTTTTGAAGATGGGGGTAACATTGGCTTCCTTCCAGTGGGTGGGGAGCTTCCCGGATTTAAAAGATTGGCAGAAGATTAGGGAGAAAGCTTCGGCAAGGGCGTCGGCGCATTCACGTAAAACGTAGGGATTTAGTTTGTCAGAACCTTGAGACTTGTATTTATTGAGTTTGTTAAGAATAAGTCTAACTTTGTTCGATGAGAAAGACTCCATGGCAACTTGGCAGGTTGCTAGGGATCTAGAAGGCATGGTAGGAACAGGGAGGTGGGTGACTGGGTTGAAGGCTGAGAAGAACTGGTCGTTAAGCATATTCACAATCTTTGGCATGTCGGTAATGGTGTTGCCTTGTGGGTCGATGAGCGAACGTATCTGGGTGGGTAGCTTTCTTTGACTCTTCACATACGAGTAGATCAACTTGGGGTTGTGTTTGCTAAGTGAGATGATATTTAGCTCGTATTTCAAGCGGGCTTGTCTGAGGGACTTCTTCAGTTGGAGGCATACAGTTCGGTATTGATCCTTAATGTCGGAGTTCCCAGGATGGATTCTAGTACATATGAATAGCTTGTACTTGAGATGGGTTAGCTTCTTCAGTAACTTGTTGAACCACTTGGGGCTTTGCTTGTTGGCTATAGAAACGGGAGAGTTAGTGTAGCTAGGAACAAACTTTGACACACCTGAATTGTATGCAGTAAGCAGAGCTTCATAGTTGACGTCGATGACAGGATTGCTTAGGGATGACTGCCAGTTGACCGAGTTTAGGAGGCTGCTGAGTTGATCATAGTTACCGTTCTTCCAGCAGGGTTTAGGATCGGTAGGTATGAATGGGCAACTGGTGGTGGTGAAATCCCAGGTGAGGACGGAGTGCAGGTTATTCCTGTCGGATCCCCCTAGCGGGGCGTTTACTTTGACAGCGAATATGCGGTCACGGGAGTTGCTGAGAACAAGATCCAACACATTGTTGCCAAGTGTTGGTTCGGTAACATGTTGGTGTAAATGGGTCTCGTGGAGTAGGGCTGTGAAATCATTGCTAGTCGGTCTTCCTTTGCTTTTGGGTACGGCGTAGGAAGAGCTCCAGTCGATGTCAGAATAGTTGAAATCCCCGGTGATGAGTAGTCCAGTGAACTTCTTCTTACGCACTAGCTCGCTTGCTACTTTAATTGAGTTGAGTATGTTGAGGCTGGATTCTCTGGAGGTGTGAGGTGGTCTATAAACGCAGCCGACGAGAATCGATTCACGACAGGGAGTGATGATGCTGCACCAAATTTGTTCTGATGAAGAGGCTGGATTGATGATATGGTTAGCTTCGACGGTTACGATGTCGTCTCTAGCGTAGATTGCGACTCCGCCACCGGAAGAATAACTGCGGTGTTTGCTGAAGAGGGTATAGTTATCCAGGTTCGTGATTGAGTTGCTGGTGAACCAGGTTTCGGTGATCAACAGTAGATGAGGGTAGTTCTCGGTTATCAACCTGGCCTTGAGTTCGTCCCATTTGTTGTTTAGCGATGTGGCATTGGTGTACAGGCATCTGATGAGTGGACTATTTGGAATTGAGGTAGGACTAGATGTAGGTTTCGGTAAAGGGGCGTTTGGGAAAGACAGGTTGTGCTTTGCTAGAGGAGTTGAACAAGACACTCTATGCGAGTATCTTCTTCGTGGCTCTGTCGATCTTGTATAGGTACCCCCAACGGATACCCCAGTAGAATTGCTTGCCCGCTTCGGATCCATATTTGACAGGCCTCCCTCCTATTGTTTCACTTTGCTCCAATGTGTCGTTTAGCTTGTTACGTTCCTCACGAAGCTTCTTTTCCGTAGCGTGCTCAAAGGGTGTGAGGTCCCGATTTACGTAGGTCTTCTTGAACGGCTCGACGTCTTTCAGTTTCTTGGCGTTCCTAAGGGCTTTCTGCTGGGTAGGTTCATCGTTCAGTTCGATAATCAGTAGAGGGGTCTTGGTCGGGTCTCTGGGTTTGGTGAGATATTTCCGTTTGACCTCAGTGGTCGGGTTGATTTCAAGGGTATTAAAAAAGGTGTTAATTACTTTTTCTGATTCCGGGTTTAGTGCTTTTAGTGGTTGATCCTCGGATTGTAGGCCATTTACCGTTATGCAGTTCTTCTTCTCGGCTTTAGACTGTTGCTCTCTCTGCATCATAGTAAGCATAACCGGCATTGTTGGGTCTGTTTTGTCAATAGCGTTGTTTTTCTGAAAAAGATTGCTCCATTGGAAATTTGGCGTCGCTGGTGTAGCGTCCTTTGCAGCTTGTAGTTCTTTGATAATCCCGCGGAGTTCAACTACGTCATTTTCAAGAGTGGCTATCCTGGCGAGGGCAGCGTTATGATCTTGAGCGTTAACCATGAGGATGACGTGGAAGATTGGTTTGTTTGTTGAAATTATGTTAATATTTTTCAAATTCAAATTGATATTTTTTTGATTTATTGATATTGAAAATTCTTTTAATTAAGTAATAAAACTTGTTTTGTATATATGTCCAGTCCTATGTTGGACAAGAAAAAATCACGACAACCTTTGGCAACTGAGAAGGACATTCTTGAACTCGGCTTGAAAACTGAAATAAAAGTGATTCATGGTTTATTGAATTAGAGGCCGGTGCATTAAACTTTCCTCTTTGGAGCCGATTTGTTCAAGACTTTTTGGACAGCAAACCAGTGGATTTTAATCTAGAGGAATCTATGTGTGAAACATTCAAAGAGGATGATTTTTTCAAAATGGCTTTAGACTACCGTCTACGCGAATTTAAACGTTTTTTCTAGATTTTATTCTATTTGTTTTCTTTAAAAATAAAAATATTTGTTATTTTTTTTAATTTTTAACACAGATTAATCTATTAATAAATTTAGCAACTTAGTTTAAGAATTTCAAAAATATTTTAAGAATTTATTTTCAGAGAAATATAAAATACAAGAATAATATTTAAAAAAATGTGGATCTTATTGAATCATAGTTAATTGTTAATTATTTCAAATAAAATTTTTTATTTATTTGGCTAAATTAATTGAGAAATTTAATTTTAAATAGCATTTCTTTAACCTAAATTTCTTAATTTGCTGTCAATATTAATTTATTTTTACCATTAAACAAATATTTCGTCTTTAAGATAATAATAATAATAATAATAAATTGAGTCATAGCAGGGAATCACCCTGCGAGCAATCCAAAACAACTTGAATCGCTATGATGACTGGTTGTGCGTTTGGCAAGAAGGAATGTGGGACGATGA
>QEOQ01000544.1:682891-717733 GCA_010279815.1 Brachionus plicatilis
CATGCCGATATTTCCTATTATTATTAATAGAAGATATTTTATTTTAAAAAATATTTAAATTGAGATCTGTAAATTGCTTTATATTTATATTCTGTGTGGCCCTAAAAAGGGCCGGGGGATTAAAATGAATATTTACAAAAACGATTGAATTTAGCCACCAAAACCGTATAAAGTTCTTCCTTGTCTTTTCAATGCATAGACTACATCCATTGCAGTAACTGTCTTGCGTTTGGCATGTTCAGTGTAAGTGACAGCATCTCTGATAACATTTTTCCTCCTTTTCCTCCTTTAACTCGTCCTGACATTGTTGCTTGAAAGATTAGAAGACTATTGATTGTAGATTGTGAAGAAAAATTGGAAAATTCCTTATTTTATAGTCAAGTGATGATTTGATATGAAAATTAGTAGCCAATAGATTTAACTAAATGATTGTACATAATTTTTATGTTTATATTATTTTTTTAGGAATATTTAATAGGAAAAAAATATAAATAATACAAAAAATATGAAAATTCCATTTACGAAATTAAACTAAATGAAGGTTGTTATTATGGTTCAAGTAGCTATGAAACAAACGTCAAAATTAAGATTTAATTAAGAATTTCTGCTTAGAATTAATTCCGCCTACTTTGCTATTATTCTTTTATAAGCGCTTTTAATTATTTAAACCTGAATAAACTTTAATTAATATAATACGCGCAAATTAATTTAACTAAACTAAGCGAGTTACTGTCTAAAAAAAATTTACAAAAAAAGTTGTAGGAATCAAAAGTGTCATTTTGAAATTTGAAACTTAGAAAAAAAACAAAATTTTAAAGTTAAATTAGCTATTTTAATTTATTTTTAAAGCTCACTCTGCAGAATATAACACTGTAAAATTTATCACCTGATACAAGCATTGTGTTACCCATAAGTATATGCAAAAGCATTGCATACTTAATTTTGGTAATGTATCAGGTGTTAAATTTTGTTGAATGAGTTTTAAGCCTAAACAAAAAAAAGTTATTTTAATTTTAAAATTTTGTATTTTTTTTTCGTTCCAAAATTCAAAATGCCTTACAAGTCAAGAAAGAAAAAAACAAAAATTTTGTTTCGAGTAATTGGACTCGAATAATCTATTATCAATGAGAACTAAGCAATCGATTATATTATTATTAACATTGACAATAAAATAGTCTGCTGAAAAAAATCTAGTCTTATCATTAGCTTTTGAAACCCATGAATTAGCGTAAAAAAAACATTTTTTTGGTAGACTGTAGACAAATTATCTAATTTTTTTGAAAAAATTTTTGATCTAAATATTGATGACATAAATTCTAGAATTAAATTGGTCGACAAAAAACTTTTTCAATAATCATGGTATTTTACATTGAAAGAAAAGCACGTTTTTGAAAGATTTTATCAAAATATTTTAAAAAGGCTGTAAAAATAATAAAGTAATTCAAATTGTTCAAAATTGATTAGTTTGTAATGTATTTCCATATTTAATATCCTAGGAGTATTAAGCCGAACATGCCTTAAAAGCCCATTTATAAGAAATTATTGTTTTTTTTAAATTTTAATTACTATCGGACATTCGATGAAACGGATGTGTTTTACATGTTATTTGATTATAAAAAAAAATATACTGTATATGGGACTAAAGAAATAAAGCTCTTTTTTAAAGAGATTAATTTAAAAAGAGTAACTGAATCAAAATTATATACAACCTAAATTTATAACTATTTTTAATAAAAATAACTACACAGTTGTTAAAATGACCAATTTTATTTAAATTATTTTAATATTTTAGTTAAATAAGAATAAAATACTATTTGAATTGTATAAATGTGAGTTATTTATAACCAATTTATGAATTTCGTGCCATACAATTTGAAAAGTTTAGTAAAAACATCTTCTGGGTTTTTGAATTTTCTCATGTATTTATGGAACTCGATTATTACTACATCAATCTTGGGAAAAATATTTTTTCTAATTAAATGCAACAAGACGTCATATTCAGCTCCTTCAATATCAATTTTTACCACAACAAAGTCATTTTCATCATACGAATCGATCAATTCTGCAATATCAACAGTCTTTACTGTTATTGAACCATCTTTTTTAACTGCTGGATGATTTTTGAATAAACTAGTGCCTTCTGAATTAGTCGAGCCATCGAAATAGAGATCCATTTTCCCATTCTTTATCCAAGCAGCTGTTTCTAGATTTAATAAAATTTCTGCTTTATCCGGTGAAAATTTTTTCTTAGTTTCGATTAATTTTTCATTAAATGTTGGATTAGGCTCAAAAGCATGAATTATCCATTTGACAGAATTAAAATCCTTCATGTCAATCAACTTTCCATCAAAAAACTTCTGAATGGTATCACCACGATTTGCTCCTAAATCAAAAAAAACGTGCCTTTTTTTCTGTGTAATTAAATAAGATATCTTTTGTTTAGAGTCGTGAATATAAAAAAAGAATATTAATAACAAAAATAATGATAAGAAAATTAAAAAATTTTTATATCTTAGAACGGTGTCCATTTTTTCTATTTTAAATATAAAGTTTTATAAATTACAAGTTGTTTCGAAAAATCTTTTTTTAAAAATAAAAACATTCTTCAATTATAGCTATTTTTTGATTGTTTTAGCTTAAAAAAATTAAATTATTTTTTAATGTTAACATTTTGGATTGACTCAGATATTAATTACGAATTCAAGTTAATATCTTATATTAATTTGTCAATTTTTTTAATCATTATTCATTTATAGAGACAAAAAACTTAATCTCCAATTATTATATATAATACCTCATTAACAACTATAAGTTAATATAAAACCTAGCTATTGAAGATTGAATTTTAGCCAAAAATGAATGACGAGTACAAATATTTTATTCTAGAGAGAGTAGCAGAATTTTTTGACAAAAAAAGCTCAGGTACAAATATTTCTTTCAGTCGACAGGCAACTTTAAAAATATACGAAAACATTCCTCGTAAAATGAAAGCAGAAAAAGAAATTATTAATAATTTTAATAATCTAAAATTAAAAATTGAATTGAAAAAAGAGTCTCTAAAGCATCATGTTGATGAATACTTCAATTACTTAATCGAACAGTGTCAAAGGATTCAGAACAATTGTCTCAACGAATTAGCTATTTCAAAATTTGATCCAGAATCAATCGAGAGAATTAATAATTCTCCTTCTTTAATCGAGTCCAAGTTTGATCAAATAGACTTAGACCTAAAGGAATTATTCGGAGAAATTAACTTCTGTGACAAGCACTTAAAAGAATTTCTCAAGGCGCCTAATTTGGATCTATTAAAACAAAAATTTGTTATTGATGCTCATAAATTCAATGTTCTGAGCATCAAATTTGCTGAGGAAAAAATAGTGTCCTCAGGAGCTGACTTTTTGGTCAAAGTTTGGGACCAAAAGGCAAACTTTTCTCTCAAAAAAAGCATTAAAATCGATTCATTAGTCAAATTATTTGATGTTTATGAATCAGAGTTAACAATAGGGTGTAAAAATGGAATTATTTTAATCTATGATTTAAATGATGGACAGCTTAAAAATAAAATAAATGGATCGCAACGTCCTGTGACAAGTATTTTAAATATAGATAAAGAAACTTTAGTAATAGGTGATGAAGATGGGCTGATTAGAGTAATTAATAAAGTAAATAAATGTTTAATATTAGCAACAAATGCTCATAAAAAATCGGTTTTGTGTCTTAGACTTGTAAATTCTGAAGAAATATTGAGTGGTTCGTCGGACAAGCATATAAAGCTCTGGAACCTTAGGTCTGGAGAATGTTTAAGATCGTTTGATTTGCATGAATATGCAGTTTATTGTATTGAAATATTAGATGACAAAAGATTTATAAGTTGTTCTTGGGACAAAAGCATAAAAATTTGGGACAAATTGACTGGAAGTTGTATCAAAAGTTTAGAGGGACACAAAGGACCGGTCAGATGGATAGAGTTGCTCGACAATGAGGAAATTTTGAGCTGCTCTGATGATGGAACAATTAAACATTGGGTGGATGGAAAATGCCACAGCACCTTAATAGTTAACTGTGGACCTTTAAATTGTTTCAAAATTTTGAAAAATGGACAGATTTTAATTGGATGCATGAATGGCTCCATTAGAATTTGGAAATGAACTAACAAAAATATCAAATAAACGCAAGGCTCTTAATTAGATCCACAATCAATTCAATTTTTATTTTTTGATTAATTATGCAAGTAAAGAAGTAACATGCGAGACACAACAAAACAGCACACTCGATTTTTTCACATTTTAAATAAATTTTGTATAGATTTTAGATTTTGTTCGAGCTAACTGTTTTTAAGCACAAACTTTTTATTTCTCTCGAATCATTTTGTAAGCTTTGTACAAGAAATTAAATTTGCAATTTGTATTTTTTCTAATTATTATTTTCATTTCAAATAAAATTTTTCACAAATATAAATTATTTAAATTTATCTTTTCATAGCTTATTTAACAGATATTTTTGCTTTCTGAAAATAATTTAGCTTTCAGATAATTATCTTTCGCAAGACATTGCTAAAGATATTTTATCTGTCCGTAGCATCTTCATAAGAAAAATTGCTTTATTTTTCTAAAATATGTGTTTTATTTTGAAAAAAATTTTATTTTGAAAAAATAAAAAATATTTTACCATTTAATAGTAAAATATTAGTAATTTTAAAAAAACTTATTTGAAAAAAATATAGCTAAAGTTAAAGTTCAAATATTGCCTAAATATTTCTTCCAAAATTTTTAAAAAAAACGAAACATATGTAACAAAATTAAGACGTTAATTTTACTTAAGAATTTTTAAATTTTTCAAATTATTATTAAGTCTGTTTCTGATTTCATTTTGAATCAGGCCTGTTTGACTAAATAGAGACTGCGAAGGAACAGATGTGGCACACATATCTAATGATTCATTAAATTTACAATTTTTTCGATACTGATATAAAAATAAAACATTTATGTTAATAATTTTTATTTTTTTTTTAAATTGAAGGAGCTTTAGAAATAACATTTGCTCTGGTCTATTTGACCTGGTATTAACCTTTTAACAATCCAAAATACCCAAATGCCCTCTCTACTTAAATCTGGGAACAAAAAGCTGAACCATAGTTCACCTTATCGACAAAAACTTTGTTTCTTTTTTAAATTTTGACTTTAGTGATAATTGAAGTTCGTTTGATTCATGTTAACCAATACTCAATTTATAAAAAATGGAAAAAAGAGCGTAGATAGTTTTTTTTAACTACAAATATTATCGTAAATATCATCATAACACAAGCCCAAAGTCAAAATTAAAAAAAAAAACAATTTTTCATGCTTGCAATATTAACTTAAAATTATTTTTTTATTTGAGACTGAAAGAAATATTTGAAACATCGCATTTTTTCGATGTTATTTCAACATTGGAAACATTTTGTTATTCAAACACAAAAAATTAAACCAAATGTAAGATAATTTATTTTATTTTATTCAAAAATCAGCAAAATTAAATTTTTAATTAATTTTCATTTTTCAATTTTGAATTTGAGTATTTTTCGTGGTTATTTACTACTTTAATTTTAAATTTTGAGTCGCTAAAAATGTCATTTACACAAAGATTGATTTTTTTTAATAATGATTTATACTTTTTGGTCAAAATTTATAGACTTGAAAGTCAAAAATAAAAAAAGTGAGCTCAACAATTTATTCAGAATTTTGTCCGGTTAAGTTGTTAAGTTTGTCCAGTCTGCAAAAAGATTTGAATTAATGTGTAAACCAAAGACGATATAAAAAATGCGCCATTTATTTGCATTAAGCTTAATAATTATTTTAAAAACAAAAATTCGAATTTAATTATATCTAACCCTAATCCAAACTTGGGATATTTTTTTATGTTTTTTAGTTTTAAGTTACAAGCTTTTTTTAATTAATTTAACGTTAATTTAACCAAAATTAAAATCAAAGATCAATTTTAATAAAATAACCATTACATTTAGCTAAAATAATTAATTTTACTTATTTTGCACGACACATATACACGTTACATGTAGTTTAAAACGTGCAATATAATTCACAAATATTATTCAATATTATTCTAAATAGACAAATCTTTACCCTGTTAATTAACTTTGAAATATTTGAAATCAAAAACTTTATGTTTATTTATTCAAGTCGTTTTTCTTTTATCAAATTCACTGTAAAATTTATCTTTAATCTAATTTAAAATTTTGATTCAAATTAAGTTTTGTTTTCAAAAATATTTTTCATGTGGCTGAAAGGAAGGACTAAGCTTCCAATCAAACCGGCCAAGACTTTGCCGAACTATATTTTAAATAAATAAATAAACTTTGAAATCTTAAGAGTGAACGAAGCATCATTTTATCAGAAATTTTGTCTTAATTTTGAAATTTTTTATTAAAGAAATATCTAGCATTAATTTTTAACTTTTTTTTTAAAATTTTATTACTGTTTAAAAAAGCTAGATTCAATTAAAAATGCTAATAATTTTAATTGATGATTTTTTGAAAAGTCCATATTTTAAACGGAAAACTTGAAATGATAAAAAAATTCTTATGAAATTTTTCTTTTTTTCTAAGAGTTTGTTATCTTTGGTTCCCTGTTTTTCGGGAGAGGCTCGGTAGTTCAGGTTGATTTTTTTCTTATAATCTAAAATTGAATGCTCTTTCAGGAAAAAAAAGCTTGTTATGTAAAACTGGATGGGACCCGCATTGCCACACAATCATAAAATGAGATTTAATCATAATAGTTAAATTTTTAAAAAAACCTAAAAATGTCAAAAGAAAGGTAAACCAAGAAAAAAAATACCCACATAAAGTAGAGCTTTCATTTTATAAAATAAAGAAATATTTGAAATGTTTATTGTATGCATATATAGAGAATTCCAAAGATGAGAACTTGAGTAGTTGGGTTTTTAAAATTCCCAACGTACCATGTTAAATTAAGATATTTCGGCATGTTGAAGCTTATGATCAAATGATCAAATGCTCAATTAAAAAGTAAGCATAATAATTTCTTAAATTAACGAAATGATTTTTTTTTATTGGTAATGATTTAACATATTATGCTACAATCTCAAAAAATTATTTTAAGTTGATCATAAAATAAATGGATTAATAATCGATTTTTAAAATTAAAAAAAGTACAAAATCCGAAAGACAATAAACTTAACTTTGCAAAGATAATAAAATTAAAAAAATCAAATAATATTTTATGTTGATTGATTTTCTAAAGAAAACGCAAAAAAAAATAGGGTCTAAACAGAGCAGTTCAATCAAACCGATCGTCATACATTACCGTCATATATTAAAAAATTTGAAAAATACAATATTGAAATTTTTTGAAAAAAAATGAATGTATAAAGAAAAAAATTTATTTATTTGCATTATTAAATTTACTAAAAAATTAAAAATAATCGATCATTTTAGTTAATTTTGATCATACTATTAATTAAAAATTTTTTTTTTTTGAAATTTTAATTTAACTAACTATTTTAGTGAATGTTACATCAAGAATTTTATAAAATTATACTTAAATCTTCAGGAAATTTATTATTAAATATAAAATGAGCAATTTGATATAAAGTTTTGATCATAAACTTCAACATGCCGATATTTCCTATTATTATTAATAGAAGATATTTTATTTTAAAAAATATTTAAATTGAGATCTGTAAATTGCTTTATATTTATATTCTGTGTGGCCCTAAAAAGGGCCGGGGGATTAAAATGAATATTTACAAAAACGATTAAATTTAGCCACCAAAACCGTATAAAGTTCTTCCTTGTCTTTTCAATGCATAGACTACATCCATTGCAGTAACTGTCTTGCGTTTGGCATGTTCAGTGTAAGTGACAGCATCTCTGATAACATTTTCCAAGAAAACTTTGAGGACACCACGTGTTTCTTCGTACACCAGACCAGACAAACGTTTGACACCACCTCGTCTGGCTAATCGCCTAATTGCTGGCTTTGTGATTCCCTGAATGTTGTCTCTCAAAACTTTTCTGTGTCGTTTAGCTCCTCCTTTTCCAAGACCTTTTCCTCCTTTACCTCGTCCTGACATTGTTGATGAATGCGTTAAATTGAAAGATCAGAAGACTATTGATTGTAGATTGTGAAGAAAAATAAGAAAATTCCTTATTTTATAGTCAAGTGATGATTTGATATGAAAATTAGTAGCCAATAGATTTAACTAAATGATTGTACATAATTTTTATGTTTATTTTATTTTTTAGGAATATTTAATAGGAAAAAAATATAAATAATACAAAAAATATAAAAATTCCATTTACGAAATTAAACTAAATGAAGGTTGTTATTATGGTTCAAGTAGCTATGAAACAAACGTCAAAATTAAGATTTAATTAAGAATTTCTGCTTAGAATTAATTCCGCCTACTTTGCTATTATTCTTTTATAAGCGCTTTTAATTATTTAAACCTGAATAAACTTTAATTAATATAATACGCGCAAATTAATTTAACTAAACTAAGCGAGTTACTGTCTAAAAAAAATTTACAAAAAAAGTTGTAGGAATCAAAAGTGTCATTTTGAAATTTGAAACTTAGAAAAAAAACAAAATTTTAAAGTTAAATTAGCTATTTTAATTTATTTTTAAAGCTCACTCTGCAGAATATAACACTGTAAAATTTATCACCTGATACAAGCATTGTGTTACCCATAAGTATATGCAAAAGCATTGCATACTTAATTTTGGTAATGTATCAGGTGTTAAATTTTGTTGAATGAGTTTTAAGCCTAAACAAAAAAAAGTTATTTTAATTTTAAAATTTTGTATTTTTTTTTCGTTCCAAAATTCAAAATGCCTTACAAGTCAAGAAAGAAAAAAACAAAAATTTTGTTTCGAGTAATTGGACTCGAATAATCTATTATCAATGAGAACTAAGCAATCGATTATATTATTATTAACATTGACAATAAAATAGTCTGCTGAAAAAAATCTAGTCTTATCATTAGCTTTTGAAACCCATGAATTAGCGTAAAAAAAACATTTTTTTGGTAGACTGTAGACAAATTATCTAATTTTTTTGAAAAAATTTTTGATCTAAATATTGATGACATAAATTCTAGAATTAAATTGGTCGACAAAAAACTTTTTCAATAATCATGGTATTTTACATTGAAAGAAAAGCACGTTTTTGAAAGATTTTATCAAAATATTTTAAAAAGGCTGTAAAAATAATAAAGTAATTCAAATTGTTCAAAATTGATTAGTTTGTAATGTATTTCCATATTTAATATCCTAGGAGTATTAAGCCGAACATGCCTTAAAAGCCCATTTATAAGAAATTATTGTTTTTTTTAAATTTTAATTACTATCGGACATTCGATGAAACGGATGTGTTTTACATGTTATTTGATTATAAAAAAAAATATACTGTATATGGGACTAAAGAAATAAAGCTCTTTTTTAAAGAGATTAATTTAAAAAGAGTAACTGAATCAAAATTATATACAACCTAAATTTATAACTATTTTTAATAAAAATAACTACACAGTTGTTAAAATGACCAATTTTATTTAAATTATTTTAATATTTTAATTAAATAAGAATAAAATCCTATTTGAATTGTATAAATGTGAGTTATTTATAACCAATTTATGAATTTCGTGCCATACAATTTGAAAAGTTCAGTAAAAACATCTTCTGGGTTTTTGAATTTTCTCATGTATTTATGGAACTCGATTATTACTACATCAATCTTGGGAAAAATATTTTTTCTTATTAAATGCAACAAGACGTCATATTCAGCTCCTTCAATATCAATTTTTACCACAACAAAGTCATTTTCATCATACGAATCGATCAATTCTGCAATATCAACAGTCTTTACTGTTATTGAACCATCTTTTTTAACTGCTGGATGATTTTTGAATAAACTAGTGCCTTCTGAATTAGTCGAACCATCGAAATAGAGATCCATTTTTCCATTCTTTATCCAAGCAGCTGTTTCTAGATTTAATAAAATTTCTGCTTTATCCGGTGAAAATTTTTTCTTAGTTTCGATTAATTTTTCATTAAATGTTGGATTAGGCTCAAAAGCATGAATTATCCATTTGACAGAATTAAAATCCTTCATGTCAATCAACTTTCCATCAAAAAACTTCTGAATGGTATCACCACGATTTGCTCCTAAATCAAAAAAAACGTGCCTTTTTTTCTGTGTAATTAAATAAGATATCTTTTGTTTAGAGTCGTGAATATAAAAAAAGAATATTAATAACAAAAATAATGATAAGAAAATTAAAAAATTTTTATATCTTAGAACGGTGTCCATTTTTTCTATTTTAAATATAAAGTTTTATAAATTACAAGTTGTTACAATAGTTGTATAGGCAAAACCTAATTAATATGTCTTTATTCTGAAAGAGCACAGTCTCATCTACAAAATGGTTTAGTAATTTAATCTTTTATTTTACCAATAGATCGATATTTTGGCAAAAAATGGTAAAAATATATATTGCCAAAATAATAGATTAAATTACTAAACCATTTTGTGGTGGGATCAAAATTTTTTTTTAAATACCTAAAAAATCATTTTTTCAAGCTTTTCAAGTATGCAGATTTATATTTTAAAGTCGGTTTGCTAAAATTCAGATAGTGCTGTAGTTTTGCTACGCGCGAACCTTAAATCTCTGCTAAAATTTGAGCGTCTTTTTTAATTATTTGTTTTTAAGAAGAAATTCTATAATGGAAAATAAAAAAGAGTGTTCAAATTTAACTTTAAATTAATATAACACATTAAACCCAGAGGTATCACTTATTCATCAGCTTCTCGACTGATGTATAAAGACAATTAAGATTTATACTTGTCACGGACAAATAAATAAATAAATTACAATAATTGAAATGAATAAAATAAAATATTATATATGATCATTAAAAACTATTTTACTTTTCTGTTAAATTAATTTTCAGTTTTTTTAAAGCGTCCAACAAAGAGTTTTAGTCAGAAATAACCTTTTTAAAGAAGCAATCTTGAAGAGCTATTCATTTTAATAATTTCTTACATTTTTTAATTTAGAAAAGACGAAAATTTTAAAAATATTTTTTTCATATTCAATTTGAAAATTTTATTTTTAAAAATTTTTTATCCTAAACTCAAATTCTTAGTTAAGACGTAATCAAAAATTAGACTATTTCAATATTTCTGTTTTTAAAAAGATTAATAAAACCAAATATTTATATTGTAAAAAAATGGTCCAAACCTAGCGATACTGGAAATTATCAAAATAAATTAAAATAAAACCATAAAGTTGTATTTTCTGAGTAAAACCGTGTTTTTTTTTGTTGATTTCTAATAATTGTATTTTGATAATAATTTTTTAATGAACCGATAAGAATTTCGAATAATAATAAGAACAAAAAGATAATAATTTCATATCAAATCTCAGGGTCCAAGTTTAATTTCTAGCGTATTAACTCTAAGCCAAAAACAACGATATAGGCAAAATGAGCAAAATGAGCAATAAAAAATTGATATTTTTATCGACAATACTGACAAATCTGACAAAATTAAAGCTATAAAATATGTTATAGATGTGGATTTTAAAGCAATGTTTTTAATTAATTAATTGTCTGAAAGAATTTTTTCCTCAATTTTTTAGAAGATCAATAATTTTATTTTTAGTGGTACAGTCGACTCTCTTTAATCCGTAACAGACGGGACCGAAAATAACCATTACGGATTAAGTTTTACGGATTATCTTTAATCCGTAAACGAACAAAAATCTTAAAACTTTCGGATTAATGAATGTAAATTTTAATACAAAATTTTATTGATAACAATTTATAGAAATATAGTTTAATAAACATTTAATTTTAAAGTAAACGGTTTTATAATTTTTAAATTATTTTTTTTTAAAAAAAGAAGAAATAAATGTCTGGTTTAGCCTTGACAACCTCAAATCAGACAACTGCTCTTTTATTTTCGATAACAATTCTAAGTCACACTCGTTAAAATCTTTAGAAGTTTCAAAAAAAATTTGAACTTGATCTATTGCCTGCTTTGCTTGTTTATAACTTCCAGATACATATCTAGTATATTAAAAATTATGCGACTTTTTTAATTATTATTCGGACTTGGACTTGACTTGAGACTTGTGAATTTTAAATAATTCTGATAACGAATAATAAGTTAAAAACATTTTAAATTTCTTTTTACATAAAATCAATAAATATGCACAGATTTTTTAAGGAAGGATAAATTTAAAATTTTTTTTCAGTTCTACGATTATTTTCTCATAAATCTCTTTTGTATTTTTAAGTCCTAGGAAAAGTACTTCTTAAAAAAAACTACACTCAATTTCAAAGTTGTTTTACTATCTCAAATTATAATCCAAGTCCAGAGTTGTAAATTTTTTTAAACTAAAGTCCAAGTCCGGACTCCCGACAGAAATCAACTCTGCCTAATTTAATATATATCCAAGATTTTTGATAAATTAAAGACAATATGATCTGAGATACCACTTGAAAGTATATCAATTTCTTCATCAATTATTTTAATTTATTTGGCAAAGTATGTATTATCATATAAGCATTTTTCAACTTATTTTTGAACAGTTATCTGATCATTCTGTTTTTTTAATCTGCAATAATTACAACTAAAAGATATCATTGATTTGAATGAGCAAAGGAAACAGAACAAATTTAAGTACTAAATTATTATCTTGAGATGAACAATGACACTTCTTCGGTTTAGATTTGATGAGAAAATGAAAAAATAAATAAAAATTGATTAAAATTTCAAATTATATTGTAAATAAAAGTTAAAAAATTTTTAGTTCTATTTTATTTATTGGATATTTTTTTTTAGTTTAAAAAAATAAATTCAAAAAGTAATTTGTTTTAAAACTAAAATATTTAGTGTTTAAAAACAATTACATCATCTGTTGTACTTGAACTGGATTGATAGAATATTTTAATATTTTCATAATTGAATTCACTTCCAACTGACATTGTTGCATCCATTTTATTAGCATCATTTAAATTTAATGGCAATACTTTTATGGGTCCAGCTCCACCTCTTGAAGAACTATCAACAAGATAAACCAATAGTCCAGGTTTAGTTATTTTATCATCAAATCCATATTTTTTTCTTGATTCAATTACTACCGCTTTATTTTCAGTGATTGGTACTACTATTAGTTTCAAACCATTGGGAATTTCAATTGCTGTCAAAGTGACTCTTAAATATGAATGAATAGTGAATGTTCCACAAATTATCTGTGAGTCTTGTATCCATCCAAGGAGCCAGCGCTCCCAACCAAAATATTCTCTTCCTAATCCATTAATATTGCCCATTATAGACCAACCCCCAGTAAATTTAAATTGGGAACTAGAGGCATATTCATAAAGATCAGGTAAGCCCATAGCGTGAGACATTTCGTGATTAAGCCAATAACCTTTCCAATATAATAAGTCTTTTCCAGAACTTACTGCATTTTCAAACACTTTGCCATTTACGGTAAAACCTCCTCCTGAATTTGCGTTAAAAGTTGGACCATAAGGAACAGCATTAACATAAGGATTTGTCATAACGACTATCAATTGACTTGTTGAAAAATCCCACCCTTTAGCCAAAGAAGATGCCTCAGAAATGTAGGCTTTTTGAGCAGTGTAAGAAATACTTGGTGACATATTGTAATCAATTGATCGTTTTGACATACGCAACCATTTAAAATAGGGACGGAGCTTTACCTGCAATCGACCATATGAGCTTTTGAAAAAAAATGCCTCTGATGTTGGGGAAATAATTGAAAAAATGTCTTGGGTAGTTCTATTTGCTGGATTATCATTGAAGTCTACGAACAAGACACTCACATTTAAAATACCAACAGAATTTACTCGATTTTTTACTCGTGGAAATCCTATACCAGTCCCGTAAGGACTTGGATTTTGAAGACGACATTTGCTTAATAAATCTGTTTTGATTAAGCCAAAAAGCGATAAAAGCAAAAAGTTCAATAGCAAATTCATTTTGATGTGATTTTTAAAATCAAAACGACTATTTATACCCTATTTTGATAAAATTTTGATAAAATCATTTAAGGAATTTTTTTGAAAAGATTCATATTTATTTAGATTTATAAAAAATATACCAATGTCAACTAAAATCAATTATTTTTTTAAATTTTCAAGAAAGATCTATTGAATCAATCACTTTTTTCTCAACTTTCTCCAAGAATGATCAAATTCAACTAATGTCAAATATTTAACATATCAAATTAAATGATCTCCTTTTTTACCTTGAAATTGATTTTATTTGATTTGAACTTTTATAACTTTTAGTAAGTAGTGTAAAATTTAAAATGCTTCGAATAAAAAATAAAGCCATAATTTTTTTGATTTCAAAATAATTTCATGTTATGCTTCATTATAGCCAAAAAACTTAAATCATAATTAGTTAAAATTGTGTTTTAATTTAGAATTTTTGTTCTAAAAAATTTTTATTCAAATTTTAACTTATTTGCAAAAAATAAAAATTGATCAATGCATTTGATTGTTAAATTTAATTTTTGACTGTGTTGAGTTGTTAATTTGAAAAAAAATGTTATCCAATTTATTTTTAGACTTTTTAAAAAATTAAAAAAATAAGACTAAGATTTTTTGGTTTATTTTTATTTAATTCCTATCTGCTACTCTTCAAAACAATTTAATTCCGAAAAACAATTTTTTTAATTTTTATTAATTTCAAACAGACCTGATTAACAATAGGTAGATTAGTACTATAAAAGTACCTTTTATTTTCTTTTAGGTTAAGCCTTATTTTTTTCAATGATGCGATGTTTTTCTGGTTTGAAATAATTCCTATCTAAAATCAATTGATTATCTATCGTGTTATTAGAATTCCAGGTTTTTTTCATGGCCTCGAATTGGTAGGCAAACGGAGCTGTGAGATTAAAACAATTATTTAGAATTTGAAATTTTATTTACTTTAATATAATAATAAAAAATCTGTTGACTATTACTAAATTAATCTTTTCGTATTTTATAAAAAATTTTATTTGAATTCAAAAAAAAAGTCCGAAAAAAAATTATTTGAATTAATAAATTTTTGACTAAAAAGCATTTTTTTAAATTCGAACTTACGAAAGTCAAAAAATAATAATAAAACTTAACTCACTCATGGTCCATTGACCATTCAAAAAAGGAAAAAATGAAGAAAAAAAAAAAAAACAAAATCTCAAATCTAATCTACACTGGCTATTGATACCAAATACTGTGTTTACATAAATAATTTTATCAGCTTATTTTTTACAAAAATTGAATTAAACTAGCATATTTAAAAATCTCGTGATAGAATTGAGGTACTTCTTGAATGTGCACGGCCTTAACAATTCCCTCAGGTGAAATAAGTTTCGTTCGAATTTTAAGTCTAGAGTATCGTTCATTTTCGCCCAATTTTTGCTTGATTGCGGCCAAAAATTCCAACTCATTGTTTCTAAAAGGTGTCGGAATGCGCAGCTCTTTTCCCGATTTGATTACAGAACCACTGGGCAGTCTGTACTTGAACACGGACATGTCGTCTATTTGACGAGTAATGAACCAGTTTGAAATGTCCCTGTCCAGTTTGAGGCTGCAGTTTTCCACAACCAATTTGCCACCGTCAGTCGAGCAGTCCCTCAGGTCAAGCGAAGAGCTCTGGCGAAACAGTGTGTCGGGCTCAGGCTCGCACACCACTATTTCCGAGTGGGTGTCCTGAATGCTTTTGGAATTTTTGACATGCCACAGGTCCTTGCTGGACGATTTTGCCTTGTGCAAATCAATCAAATTGCTTATAATGGTCAACTTTCGATTGTAAGTGGATTCATCTTTTTTATCATGTGACAAATCATCCAAATCGTCCAACTCCTCGTCATAGTCGGACGCACAATTGATCGAGGATGAAGAACTGGTGGAATTTGGGTTGGTGTCGGAAAGTGATGAAGCGGAAGATGAACGTGAAATGGACTTGGTGGCCAGAGAAGCGCTTTTTTCATTCTGCAAACGCTGTTTCTCCAGCCACAATTGCTTGTAAACATAAGATTCGTACTTTAAATTATTTACACTCTTGGACAAATTTTCATATTTGTCCTCAATGGATTTTAGCTTGGACTTTAGCTTGCCTATAAATTTTTTTTTTGAGTGAAGAAAATTTTTGCGCTCCAAATATTGTAGTTCTATTTCGTCCAGTATGAGCATCAGATTTTCTGTTTCAGCTTGATATTTTCTGATCTGGACAAGCTCGTCGTCAATTTCCTCGCTTTGGCCATCTTGCTGGCCACATGTCTGAATTAGGGACGAGTTTTCCGCTTGGCTTATTCGTTTGAGGATTTCACACGTCTCAAAGGTTTCGATCAGAGTGTCACTGGTGATTATTAGAGACTCGCGCATATACTCGGTTAACTTTTTCATTTCTTCTCTGAACATTTTGATGGCGTGCTGCTCTTTGCCGTGCTTGGAGGTGTTGCGCGACGTGGTCTTGGGCGCCACCGCTTCAAAGTCTCTCACATACTCTTTGGACAAGTCGATCAGCTCTGTTTCGAAGTAGATTTGCTGCTTGACTATTTGATTTTTGAATGTAAGCTTGAGATTGTTGAGCTTTTCGCGGTAGAAGTTGTGCGTCAAGGCCAGGAATTTGCCATAGTTTGTTTCGTAGTCGTTTTTGGCGTCCTGCAGGTTCTTCTCCGACTCGGCTATGTAGGACTCGAGTTGTTGCTTGTCGCTGGCCTGTCTGCACCCATTGAATGTGTCTGAGATGACCAAATTGGAAGGAACTTTGGGAATAGTTGATTTTCGCTTGGGAAAGCTGAACATTTGGGCCAAATGTTCGCATGAGGGAAGCTGAAGTTTGTGCGTTGAAGTCTCGGACGACATTTTACCTAGCTCTAAGCATCGACAAATGCCAATATTAGCATTCTACTGGCAACTAAATTTTAAATTCTAAATTAAAATAAAACCAATTCATAAGTTTAAGTCAGCTGATGTGTATGAATTCAAGCTGTTCTTTTTTTCTTAGTCTTAATTAATAGTAGTTTGCCCTGTGGGTTGATGAATAAGAAAATTTTAAGCAAACAAAAGCCCACGTGGAGACATGGATGGTGAGTAATCAATTGCTTATCATAGTTACTAATAGAAATAAAAATCAATCTTTAAACGCCTCTGATAGTCGAAGTGTTTTGCTAATTAATCAAGCTATGGCTAAGTATAATCAAGCCTCTCGAGCTATTCGAAGTCGTGTGACATAGTTTTAGCCTAAATAGGTTGAAAAAAATTTCACTAAAATTTATCTTTTATTCTCAAGAGCTTTGTATTCAATGTTTTCATAATAAATTTTTAATTTATCTTCTAGCAACAAAAAAATTTTAAATTCTTAAATAAAAAAAGTTGATTTTTTTTTAAACCAAAAAATATATTAATATGATCACATTTTTAAATTAAATTGAAATTTTTTAAATAAAGAAACATCAATTGTTTTTAGACAAAATTTGACTTAAAATTTATCTTCTAACAAAAAAAAATCATAATTAAAGAATAAAAATTGATTTTTTTTTTAAACCGAATAAAAATAAATATTATTATGGTCAAATTTAAAATAAAATTGAAACTTTTTAAATTTGACTAAAAAAGTTTTTTGCGTTATCGAATGCTATGAATTCAATATTTTTTAATAGATTTAAAATTTTTTTTCTTTTAAAAAAATTTAAAATTTGAAATACTAGCTGAATTTTGTAAACAAAAAAACAATGATTAATCACATTTAAATTTTTATACAAAAATCAATTATTTGTTGACTAAACATTTTTTTTGAACAATTTTTGACTTTAAATCAAAAATTTTGAGCCAACGTGAACTTTTGTACAATAAAATTTGATTAACAAGTAAATGGCAAGCTTGTTGAATGTTGGAATATTTTGAAAAGCATTTTATTTTGGTAAAAATAACATTTGATAATTGGAAAATAATATTAAAGAATGTGATATATAAAATTAATGTAAAATGATAGAATAAAAACAAACGAAACTCTGTGTAAACAAAAACAAAAAGGTATTACCTAAAGTTATATAACATAAATGAACATTATAAATGCATTGATTATTACCTGCGCCTTGTTTCTAAGTGCAAATATGTGTATGTGTGAATATGAATATTGTTCAGGCCCTCAAGTAAATTTATTAAATTGCGTAATTTTGTTGTTCTAACAAAATTTACTATTAAATTAATTGGTTTAAAATTAAATAGTTATTTAATTGCGTAACATGAAATTGCTCATGATTCTTATTTCAAATACCATATGAGTGATTAAGATCAAATTCGGAAATATGCCAAGTCCAGTGTCATTTTTTATTTTGACACGCTGAGCTTAGTTACGCAACAACTAAATTAGATATTTTTCTTATCAAAAAAATTTATGCATTAATTTTTTTAGGTTAAATACAAAAATTTTTATCTTGATTTAAAATGGAAAGAATTGAGTTTCAAGACCTTGGAAACCAGAGATTGTTGCTCTTTGGCAAAGCGTCAGAACATCTCTAAGCTGAAAACTTGCTGCTTATGGCTTAATAATGGCATCCAAATCGACGCTATTTTAACAAGTTTTCCTACAGAAATCTGGCATTTGAGATTGACGTCATCTAATATCAATTTAATGTAACCTATTTATCAAAATAGATAAAAGAATAGATAATGTGCATTTTTATAGTGACAATTTAAGACCAGGCATTTTACAGCAAATAAATTTTAATAGCTAGGTCCATCGATTCGAGTCTATTTAATGAAGCTGGAAAATTTTATTGTGGGTAAAGCCAACCTAAGAGATAAGGCTTAATAAAAATAGAAATGCGATAAAGCAATAAAATACGGGCTAGTAAAGTTTTTGTTTCATTTTTTTTTTATTAAATTAAAAATTATGTAACAAAATAGTGAAGAGAAAAAATAAAGGGGTTTCTTCTTGTAATTTCTAAAGATTATATGCAAATAATATTTTTTTTCTCGTTTTGTTTAAAGCTAATAAAAATATAACAAAATTTAGAGCTCGTTAATAAGCCTTATTTCCAAATATCCCAAGAGAGACCATACTTGTTCCAAGCTATTTTTCTTTCTAGTTCTATTGTTCTAATCTCTATTTTAATTTAATTTTAAAATTTTCCCCAGTGAAAATCACATGTTCCGCTCAGGGACCCAAAAATTGATTTTTAGTATCGAATTTGACTGCATAATATTTGGCTAATTTTAGCGTAAAATAAAAAAAAATTACTAAAATTGAAAATGACAATTTTTAATTTACCCTTTACGTCTAGTTGACATAATAGTCAAACATTTTAATCCGTAACAGAGTTAATCATGCTCAGGTAAATGATGAGAAATGTTTGAAGAGAAAAAATTTTTGCACAATTTTTCACATTGTCTAGACTTATAATTTATTGCATAAGACTTTGATCTCTTACAAAAACAACCTAAGAGTATCCATTTAAAAGGTCATTCTATATTTAAGATAATAAAGCCCTAACTCGATTAAATAACTCATATATTTATTTTTTTACCTAAATTAAATTTTGAATAGTATCTCAACAAAAAAGTTTTTATTTTCAAACGTAACTAGTTTCGGTTCCATGTTTGTCTTTTCTTAAGAAAGAATTAACAGTTAAATAAATTTAAGTTTTATTAAATTTTTTACAATATTTTGCAACTTTGATATTAATTTTGCAAAACTAAATTTTTTTGAATAAATGGGTTCAATCATCCCTGTCTTGGTTTAGGGTTTTAACTTAGTCTTTAATTGAGTTTTAAAAAAAAACGCAACTATTTAAGTCCATGTTCACATTGAATAAGAATTTTGTCACAAAATTTTGAAAAATTCTAGATTTCCTTTCAAAATCGGCTCATACTAAATCGCATGATCCAAATCATTCCAGCAATGACAATTTAATTACCATAATGCTTGGATTAATTCCTTTTGGCAGGCAAGCTTAAATTTTTCAACTAGCTTGTAATTAAGCTTGGCAAAACGAATCAATTTAAAATTTGTACAAAAATTGATCGATTAGAAAATCTAGGTTAAATAAGAAAAGAAAATATTTGAATTATTACGCCTGGGATACTTTAATATTTAAACGCCTTTAAGATTTAATTTACTTGAAGAACTTATAAAAATATTAAAAAAAGAAGATTAGAAAAACAACTTTTTAATAGTTTATTATATAAAAGATTATTAAAGTTTAAAATCAACAAACACACACAGATACACTTAAGTTGATTTTAAGGCTTAAAATCGTTAGAAGATCTTAATTACAAAAACAAAATTTGAGGATTAGTGAAGCGCTTATTTTAGCAAAGCGCAAATACTTGGCTACAAGGAAGCTAGTAGATAAATTCCTTGAAACATTAATAAACAATATTTGCCTAAAAAATACCATCAATTTTATCATTATTTTAATTTATTACAAACTAGCTTGTTCAATCTAAAGAATTTTACTAAACAAGGCCTTGAGCATTAATTTCCGCGTCAAATTCCGGATCTTGCTTCATATTTAAAACAAAAATGCAATTTCCGATTCAACAAAAAAAACTAAGCTGAATAAATAATTTTAATTACTCTCGAGAATGAATGCCTCAAATGAAATTCATACAAATTTTCTTTTAATTGCTTTAATAAATACTGTATTAAATTTCCTACGATTAAGGCTGTGAAATTGTATACTTCACAGATGTAACTGCTGGAAATAAAGGACCAAATGCAACAAACACACACTCAAATGATTTGGTACATAAATTTTACTAATCTAAACCTTGCTTGGACAACGTATTTATCATTTATTAAAATAAATTTACTTTCTTCTTTTTAAATGCGTTTAAGGTAATAATTTATGAGCTTGAACTTTTCGTCTAAAAAAAAAAATTATCTTTTTGTGAATTTAAATTAGATTTTCGATGAGTATAAAATATGTAGCCAAAAGGTAAACAGTTTATTTTCTTTGTCGTATAGTGCTAATAGAAAATACCCACTGTTGCCGAGAAATTAGTGACGATATATTCATTGACCTGTAATAATTAAAATTAAAATTTTATTCTTAACAAAGCATTTGAAAATTTTAGTTCCAGATTTTATCTTGATTCATTAAGACCTAGACCGTTCATTTTTAAAATTTACTCTAAACTATTAGCTCTCATTAATTGAATTTTATTTAATTTTTAATAAGCTGATAAACACTTTGCCGACGTTAATGGCCATTCTCATTAAATTTGTGATCACAAAGCGAAAAAAAAGTGATATATGACGTCTAATCTGCTCTATTTGATAAATTGGCCATAATGTAAAATAAATAAAGATTGACAAATTTTACATAATGTCGATAGCTCAACAGGCTTCTAAAAAGCTTGATACTTAATTTAAAATTAAGTTTTTAAACTACTTTTTTTGTGTTTGGAAAAAAATAATTTTTCTAGTTGCATAAAAATTCAAATTACATTTTTTCTTTTATTTAAATAAATAATTCTCTTTTAGACTTTATTTTTATATCGTTTTTACCTTTAGTTTATGAAAATTAAATTTAATTCTTAAGCATTTTTTTTTACTGACCATAAATTGTCGAAAAACTTATAAAAAGCCTAACTCTATCACGTGTATTCTTTGTAAGTATTCTCTATTCAGATAAGAGTATTTGAATGGAAATCTTATAATTACTGAATTTAATTAAAAAAATCTTTGAATTGAAAAAATAACTCGGGGCAACCAATACTTTAGATAAGATTAATAGAAGCTAAGTAACAGGCGAAAAAGGTAACTAGCAATTACTTGAAAGGGCCTGTGGCAAAACAACTTTTGAGATAGTGGAAGAAAAAGTCTTACTCTACTCGAATTTCTGAGCGAGTAAAATAAATATTTAAAAAATTTTTTGTTAAATTGAAAAATTTATAATTTTTTTTGGATAGCTTTTTATTATTACAAAAAAAGCCTTAAAAATATATTTAATTTAGAGTGTAAGTACGTTAGTTTTATAATTGTTCTGATGGTTTATAAACTTCGGTTACATACACACAATCAACATCCCTCATACTTAGAATTTTGGTAATCAAATTCAGTATTATGCAATATTGTGCCAAAATAAATCGAATTAAACCCGATCCTTCCAGAGTTTGTTGTCGTAAATCAATTGAACAAGTGGAACATTTTATTTGAAGCCAATTAATTTATTTGTTTAAGGTAAGACATTGAGAGCAGCGATGCGATAACCCCTCCGTCAGTCCTAATTTAATGCTTCACTCCTCTCAGGTAAATTTTTCTTAAATTCTTAGAGCAGCATATTTTTAAGGTGTTGAAGCATTTTTTAGCAAAGAAAAAGATAAATTTAAATACATTCCAAATTTAATCAACACCTTTTCTGCTCAATTAAGCCTTATATTAAAGATATAATTTCGAAAATCTACTACAAACCATTAAAGGTATTTACAGAAGCTTTTCAATTTTGATAAGCTTAATAATGAAAAAAAAATCCAGAAAAATCCTACGCATTATGCTTTCAATGTCAATATTGATCATAGAAAATAAAAATTCCCTATAATAGACATTTAATACTTGAGCTCAAAATCAAACTATTAAAATTATTAAACAAACAAATCGCTTAAAAAAAATTCTTATCTTCTTCAGAATTTTATTCTAACCTACTTGAATTTTTTGCTTTTTAAAGGTACTGTTAATTTTTGAATATGTTTTTTAGACACTAAATCTTTTTCTTTTTAAAATTAATATTTGTTTATCTGATATAAAAAAACTAAAATTTACGATGCTAAATTTAATATCTCTTAAAGAATTATACAAAAATTTTGATAAAAAAGATTGATAAACAAAAAATTTGAAAAATTCCCTCATTTTAAATGATATATCTTATTTTATTTTAAAATTACTAAAAAAATAAAACTAGATATTACAAGTATAAGTATCGATTTTATGATGATCATAATGATGTGCTTGAAAGCAGTCGATTGATAGACCGTGAATGTGAATGGAATAGTTCTGATTAAGATTTTATTGATAAAATTTGACAAAAATGCTTTTCAATAAAGAGAATTCACAATTTAATTTTTTTTGCTAAATCTAAAAAAAAAGCTTTAAATTAAATAAAAATAGAGTTAATTAACTATTGAAAAAAAGCTATTAAAATCTAAAAATGAAAAATTTTCACATTTATTTAAAAATCCAAAATCGCAAGATTGTAAAAAGACTTAAATTCAGTTGTTTTTATGACTTGTAATATTTTTCTTGTGATTAAATTGTACCTATTTAAAATGTTAA
The DNA here is from genome assembly GCA_010279815.1 of Brachionus plicatilis. Taxonomy (NCBI): domain Eukaryota; kingdom Metazoa; phylum Rotifera; class Eurotatoria; order Ploima; family Brachionidae; genus Brachionus; species Brachionus plicatilis. Next base: position 706,211 of record QEOQ01000544.1, read on the forward strand.
ATTAAAACTCGGTTAAATTATGAAATTTTATCTAAAATTTTACTCGAACTTTTAAAACATAACTGCAGGATAAACTCTTTGTCAAGGTTTCATATATTTCATAGAATAATTTCTTGATGGCTCAAGGCTTTAATCAGACAAATAAAGAGCATTATTTTTATTCGAAAGAAAAATATCTTAGTATTCAAATAAAATTTAAACATAATTTAAAATTTGAATTTAAAATTTTTTATATTCTTTTAAAAATGTCAAACGAAGACGACATAGTTCGAGCTAAATTAAATCTTCAAAATGCACTGGGAGACCGCTTTAAAGAGTAAATGTCGCCAGAATAAATGTTCTTTTCCAAATTAATCGTATTTAATTGAAGCTACATGACCAGCATGAGAAAATGGTTTTCGGAGAAAGTAAATTTTTTGCTTACCTAAATCTAAAAATTTAATTTTATTTGTCTAAGACAAGTAAACAAGACTTTGATCGTGAGGCGAGAGAAATTGTCACTGAAAAGAATGGTAAGCATAATTTTTCCAAGAAATTTCCCCGGAATAATCCTTTAAATTTTAGTTCATTTACATAATGAATTTTTACTATGTATTATTAACAATTGTGATAGTTTTACATCAACAGCCAGTGAAGCGTCAAATAAAACCATTTTGCCAATTTTTTCTTCTAAAAATGGAGTCAAATCGGCAAGAAAAAAAACAAAATCTGTCGAACAGATAAATAGATATAACTATAGATTTGTGCCTGTCGATCCCATAAAGCATTTGCCGTCCATCTCGACTGCTTCATTGGAAACAGCGGCAGTGGCTTGTCAAGATTTCAGTCTGGAATTTTGTGCCCGAGAAAAAAGTCTTCCTTATGCCAAAATGATTCATAGACGCATGCTGCTAGCCACCATAGATCACAACATTCAGCAAATAGACACCAAAGCTGCATTTTTGCTTGCTGAGGCTACTATTTGGATCCTAAAAAATATCATCGAAAAACTTGTTTCAAGATCTAAACTAAAAGACAAGATAAGACGCGATTTTTTGTATGAAAAACAAAAAAAATCAGGGCTTTTGAGCCAAAAATGTGTCCACGATTATCAGGAAAAGTTGAACACTTTTTCGATTGATGAAAATTTTTACCAAAAAATGATAAGCAATCCAGAAAATGAAAATTTTGATTTTGACAAAATGGAAGTAGATGATGAGTCTCAAACTGATACCAACGAATTGAATAAAATTACTAATGAATTAAATAGATTAAATCCGAAAAAATTGCCTATAAATCTGTATGATCTAAAAAATCTGCTCCAAGTTTGTATTTTTTAAATAGTTTTTTCTATAAACAACAAAATATTTAATTTAATTTACTATAAAGGCTGATAAAAGTTTGGTGTCATCTCACTCTGTATTAACAATGAATATGGAAAGAATAATTTGTAGTATGTGGCATGAAAGTAATGAAACAACTTGAAACTTTTTGACGCAAAATTTAATAAATTATTTTTTATTAAAAAAAATCTTGAATATTTTTTTCAGAAAATTATTAATTTAAATTCTATTTTTCAGTCAAACTTTAAAAAAATTAAACTAATTATTAGTCTTAAAATTGCTTTATTGAGATCTCCTATTTAAACATTTTTTTGAAAATCTATTAGTTGATTTATCTAAAATACACAAAATTTGACAAACAATTTTTTCAATTAAAATATCTATAATTTATTTTTTACTTTTTCAAACGTTTAAACTAAAATATAGCTCATTAACTCTGAATTTATTACATTTTTTACAATTCAGAAACTCAGACTCATCTCATAATTACATAGATTTCGATTCTTGAACTATTTTATCTTTCTATTTCTAATTAAGCCAATTGTAGCTGATAATGATAGCAAACTGGGAGAATTTTATCTAATTTCATTTCGCTTAAATTCAATCAAAAATAATCAAGATGTTGCCAAACAATAAAATTTTAGAATTTTTTAATTTTTAACTCTAGATTTTCGATACATAAAACTTAATTTCTTCTTCACTCTAGAATTTAAATAAAAAATTACAAAAAAATTAAAATTACCGAGATTCATATCTTCATCGTGATATCAGTGTAACTAATCTTAAAAAATTCTATTTAATCTTAAGTCTTAAGTAAAACTCCCAGTGAAATTAAAATTTAATCAAACTTCAGATATTTGTTTTGTATCCCTTGAGGATATTTTGAATTTCGATTTAATTTCATTCAAAATCATTTGTTTTTATTTAATTTTTTTCTTTATTTTTAGCATCCAATTCTCGTTTGCTCTAAAAGTTATCTAATATTGTTTCCAAATAACTTTTCTCAATTATGTTCCATTTTAAAGGAACGTTAAGTTTTTTTTGTTAATTCAGAATACTTAAAAGCTCCCTTAAAAAAATATTTAAGCTGAAATTATTTCATTTAACATATTATTTTGAATTAAATTTGATCAAAAATATTTAAATGTATTTCAAAGACCTCTTTTAATTTTTCTAAAGCCCTTTCAAGCCATACTTCAATTAGTCTAAAACCTCGAATTGACTATCTTAAAAAAAATTTGCTTTAAATTTATGTTAACAAAATATATCTTATAAATTAGACCTAAGGGTTATTTGTTTTTTTTGTTGATTGTTTAATATGATTAATCACTAAAAGAAGCACTGATTTAGTAAAAAAAAACTTATGCTTAATCATTTTGTTTTATTCAGCTGTTACGAAATTTTTTCGATCAATAAAATCGAAAATTTTACCAATGTCTTTTCTTCTGATTATGTGTTATTATGTAATAATTAACAATTATGATTCAGTTTGTCAGTATTTTATTAAAAAATCTTACATAAAGAAATAAAATCTTTTAATATTCTTATTGAATTATTGAAAAAATATTTTAATTTTAAAAATCCTAGTGACGCACTTGATGAATACATTTTCATCATTGAATACTAATTTAAATTGATGAGTCATCTGATTTAAAATGAATAAAATTTTTGATTATGAGAATGTAACAATTACCGTAAATATGAAATATGAGAATTCTTTGGTGCCTGTATAAGTTAAAATTGTCTTTAAATTTTTTTTGTAAATATTTGAATCCGGACTATGACTTTTAAGACCACGTTTTCAAAAATTTCTAATAAATCTAAAATGTAAAAAATTTTGAGTGCTGCATAAATTTTTTCTGAAAGTAAAAAAATTAAATTATAATTTTAAAATATTAATTAAAAATATTTACTTTTAATAAAATTATTTTAACTATCAACAAATTGTTTATAATAAATTCGTAATACCATATTAAATTAAAAATTTTAAAAAGCGGAATCTACGTCTGGTGTTGAATAAATTTTAAGAGAATTTTGGCAAAAAATTCATCAAAACCTGATTGTAATTGTCTGATATTCTAATGAAATGAATCTTTTTTATATTTCGGGTAAAATTAATAAATATGTTATTTAAAAATATAATTAAAAGAAAAATTATTGATTATTTTTTTGATTAAAACCAAATTTTTAGTTCTACTTTGTAATCGTATATTGCCGAAACAAAATGCCATCAATTATTTACTAAAGCCTAGAGATATTAAAATGATGCGTGTATATTCATCATTTCTATAAAAATTAAAATTGATTCTATAAATTGACTATGTTAATTAGAGGGTAGAACTACCGCTAAAAATTATTTTAAAATAAATTCAGCTTTTAATTTTGTAAGTCTTAGTCATGACCAAATTTTATTTTTTTTCTACTTTTTTGACAATTAATTTCTTATCTAGATTGAAATTTAACAAACTGCAGACTCTTTCTAGTATGAACTCAGCCACTTTTGATATTCTTCAAGTTATTAATCAAAATTTTTAAAAGGTTTTAAATTATAGTTTATGTATACGAAAGCCTTTTTAACCTTTTAAATTTTTTTTGGGTCTTGTTGAAAAGAATACAAATATTTGTCCTCTTTTCATCAGTTTTTTTTCTGTAAATGCTTGATAATCGTGTTGTTGAAGAAAATGAATCTAGCCAAGCTAGCCAAACTAAAAGTATGGTTTCAACAAGAGTTTGCTATCTTAATAAGTTTGTTGCTTCATATTGTGTATTAAAAAAAATGATTTCTTTTTTTAATTTAAAAATATTTATTTGTAATAGAATTTAAGTGAAACGAATAAAATGAATTTTTTAGACAATTCTGAAAATAGAAACATGAGCTATTGCGAAAACTTTTTTAAAATATTTGACCGAGAATTCATTTTGACTAAGTATTAAATGACATGCTTGTAATTTAGAAGTTTTTTTTAGCCCATTGACGTGTGCTATAGAAGACATGCCACATTCTGGTTTGTTTGGTGGTGCTGATAAACAATAATGCTTTTCAATTATTAGATAATTTGCTTTAAGCTCATTTTTTAAAAAGTCATACAGCTCTTCAATCGGTCTGAAGCCATAAAGATTTGAATAAAGCTTTTGGACTCTTTTCCTTAATTCTATGTCTTCGTAATGCGGATGAACGATAACTGGTCTGTTTGTTGAAAGCTTTACATTTGCCATTAAGGGCATTGAACCACCAAAAACATCATTTAAAAAAGTTTTTTCGTTTATCCAGTTCATTGTCGCCTCCAAATTGTAATTTGAGTATTCCCCTTTAATTCCATGTTGTTGTTTTAGATTATTAATCCCTTGGAAAGACATTATTGCCAACAGAGCAAAAATGACCGGATACTTTAAAACTTTTTTATTCATTAATTTCAAAATAAAATTTAAAGGACTCAAATCAGAATTTTTGTGACCAAGAAGAGATGAAAAAATACATAAAAAAGGTGTCCAGAACAATTTAAGTCTCATTATCATGACAGCCATTAAACTATATGCGAGCATCTGAAGCATTAGATAAAAAATTATTCCATCAGCTGTGCTAAAAGATTCTTTTTTTAAAAAATTTTTTCCGAATTTAAATGCATAAAATAAAAAATTAATTACTGTAATTGGCAATGCTAGGGTTTTGGTTACCTTAACTAAGGTAGAAAATTCTAAAAAATCAAATTCTTTTGCACATGTGTACAATCGGGTGTCAAAAGTGTGTCTCAAAGGATTTATTTTTGAAAATAAAATATCCCAAATATGAGAATCGTCCTCTATATTCAGCAAATGGTTGATAATTCTTTTAATTCCAATCATTAAAATGAAAAGCACAGCTAATTTAAATAAGGTAAAAAAAAATATTGACCATGTTTTATCAATTTTTTTTCTAATTAACAAAAATTCGAATAAATTTATTATAAAAATTGAAGCTAAAAATGTGAATAAAATGGAAGTTAACAGCATACGATTGGCAAACATTAAAATAAAACAAATAATCAAAGATAAAAAAATGCTCAAATTAAATTTTAGAAATGTGGAAAATTCTATAAAACCTAGAGAATTGGTTAAAAATATTGCCACCAATTGAGTAGCTAGTGAAAATTGAGCAAACTGCCATGGTAAGAGGTAAAAAATTGTTGATATGATTAATAGAAATTGATTTATTTTACTAGGATATTTTAAAAAAGACACTACTGACCATAACTGAAATAAATGAAAGGGAAATGAAAATGACTCTCTTAAAGCAGGCACCCACATTGCTCTTGTTGACTCATCGTGATTGTAAAAATAACCTAAACATGAAATCATACCCGATAAACTACTTCCATCATTAATTGACCATGATAGCCAAAACAAAAAGAACATTAGCAGACCCTGTAAAATAAAAACGCTTTTTGAGTAAAAATAAATTGGTTCCTCAAGACCCTCGCAAGATTCAACTGCTGGCAAATGATCCTCGCGATTTACTTTCCAGCATTGTTTTGTTAAAAAATTTAATTTATAAAAAATACGGTAAAGACCGGCAATTGCTACCTCTGGATATAAATTGAATCTTTGTAAAGAATTAATTTTATTCGGATATTCTGTTCGATTGTCATTTAGCATTATTTGGTTAATTAATGTTAAAATACTTGAGTTAATGTGGTTCATTTGGTGATCAAGGACTAGATTTTTAAAATAATAGTAATAAAGAGCCGACTCGGTTCGGAATGATAATTCTCGTTCAAGAATACTCAGATGAGAAAAGTGTTTGTCATTTTCGAAGAGTGTATCGACATGTTTAAAATGAGAATAAGCGAATAATAGAGATAAAAATATTCCAATGATGATTTCGTTGCTTGGTCGGATAAAAGCTGGCTTTTCAGAATTAATCAAAATCTTCGATTTTTTCGATTTCATTTCTATATTTTTTTTAAAATTAATATTAAGCTCTATTTTTTATTTAGTATTTCATCTTCAAGTTGTTTCACATAAATTAATTCAAAATATTTTTTTTTCAAAAATTAAATGCTAAAAACATGCATATTTTGTGTTTGATTAATTTTTTTTTGAATTTTTAAAGTAATTTTTACCTCTTGAAACATGTTTTTAAATATTCAAATATTTTTGCTTGGTAATATTTGCATGAAAATTTTTAATCATCAAAAATATATTTTTAACAATAAAATGTTATATATAATTTTAAAAATTTAAAGCCTTGGAATTTTTTAAAAGTACCAATTTTACCAAATTACCAAATTTTAAAAGATACGCATGCGACATTGGTCGCCCATATCATAAAATTTATGCTAATAGATTAATTATGAAAAAATAATAACTAAGTAGGACAAATTTTTTTTGAATTTAATTTACAATTAGTGAATTTAATTTTATTTTGAATGAATGTTTATTAAAATTATTAGAAAAGACATTGAAAGAATCATTGAAGATTCATTTTTCGATGAAAAACTATTTTTATTTAGTTGATTTAAGCAATTTGAAGATAAAACCGCCAATTCCACCTTCACTGCGTTTACCAACTCTAGTAAAAACTTACAAAATTTCAATTTTGCCTAAGTCGATCTGGAGATAAAAATGGATGCAAATTTTATTGAAATAAGAAAGGCCTTTGAAAAAGTCTGGCATCCAAATCTATTTTAAAAATAAGAAATTTTGAATATTTTGTAAGGAGTTGCTAATTAAAATCAATTAAAATCTTTGAGAAAAAATCGACTATTTTACTATGAAAGCATTCAAAGGTTTAATCAGATCGATAAAGATTATGACCAATTTGCACCTCTTACAATGTCTTTATCGAATCAGAAAATCTTGTAAACAATTGCAATGTAAAAATTTAGTACAAAAAAACCTTAACTACACGTTCTCAAAAATTTTAATTGAAATATGTTTTTTTTTGCATTTGGCCTGATATTTGGCATGTTGAAGTTTATGATCAAATGATCAAATGCTCAATTAAAAAGTAAGCATAATAATTTCTTAAATTAACGAAATGATTTTTATTGGTAATGATTTAACATATTATGCTACAGTCTCAAAATATTATTTTAAGTTGATCATAAAATAAATGGATTAATAATCGATTTTTAGAATTAAAAAGAGTACAAAATCCGAAAGACAAAAATCTTATTTTCGCAAAGATAATAAAATTAAAAAACCAAATAATATTTTATGTTGATTGATTTTCTAAAGAAAACACAAAAAAATATAGGGTCTAAACAGAGCAGTTCAATCAAACCGATCGTCATACATTACCGTCATATATTAAAAAATTTGAAAAATACAATGTTGAAATTTATCGAAAAAAAAGTGAATGTATAAAGAAAAAAATTTATTTATTTGCATTATTAACTCTACTAAAAAATTAAAAATAATCGATCATTTTAGTTAATTTTGAACATACTATTAATTTAAAATTTTTTTTTTGAAATTTTAATTTAACAAACAATGTTAATCAATATCTTTATAAAATTCTTCAGGAAATTTATCATCAAATATAAAATGAACAATTTGATATAAAGTTCTGATCATTAACTTCAACATGCCCTGATATTTTGTTTTTGAATTACAAAATGTATACACTGTTGAATTAACATTGAAAAAGTGCGAAATTTCAAATATTTTTTTCAGTTTTAAATTAAAAATTAATTTTAAATTAATACTGCAAGCATTTTCATTTTTGAATTTAAACTTTTTACTGAAATAGATCGCATTTAAATTTTTAATTGAAAAATTCTAAAAAAAATATTGAAAATTCTTTTTTTAATTTTTAAATAATTCTTGTAGATTTAAAATTAAATTTAATCCGTGAAAAACTTTGTTTTCTTTTTTATATATTTTGATTCTAGTGATGACTTTCGCTCGTTTATTGTATTTTAACAAAAACTCAATTTATAAAAAATTGAAAACAGAACGTAGATTTTTTTTAAAATGAATTTTTAAACTTATTTTAAGCTTCATCATTTCACAAACCCAAACTCAAATGTTGTAAAAAAAAATAAAGCTTGTCGACGATTGAATTTAAATTTAAATCTACAATGGTGTTCCTGATATTGTATTTACCTTATTTGACGAAAAGAATTGTATAAGTAAAAAATCATTTTTTACGTATAATAAGCTATCAGAAACAGTTTTCTTTTCCTTTCATATTATCTCTGATGATTTTAAATACTTCCTTTGTATAGTTAATTCATATATTTTTTCCTGTAATAGACCAAGTAGCCTTCAACGAAATTTAATGAAAAATTTTTTTTTCCCATTTAAATTATCTTTATTTAAAAATATTTTAACAATATATTGCACTAATTTTTTAGATCGGGTTAATTATTATGTATTTTCAATGACACTTCATAGACGATGATCTTTTTAATTTTAGACATAATATTTTATTTTATTCTTATTTTAGGCACAATTTGTCACCATGGTCACGATAATCACTTATATTATCAAATTATCCGATTCAAATTTAATAAAAATAATAGAGAAGTCTCAAAAAATAAAGTTTTTTCAAAAACATAAATTTATCTTTATGATTTAATATAAGAAATAAAATATTATAAAATTAGAATTTGGTCATTTTAGAATTTACTATAAAATGGATAAATTTACGTAAAATTACTGAAATTTTCGTAATTTTGCGTTAATAAATTTAATTTTACAAAACTATCTATACGTAAATTATCATTAATTTATTTTTTTATTACTTAAAATTCCCTTGGCCTAGCAGGAGTGTAACAAAATAAAAAAAAAAATTGCAAAATATGCTGTACTCATTAATGATATCTCTCTGCAAAATTATACACCAGCTTCTTGATAAACGAAATGGATAATTTCTGTCAAGATTAAAGTTTTGTAAATTACTATAAAAATAAAAATTTAAAACTTCTTTTTCTAAGTTATTCTACTTTTCTGTACGTTTTTTTATCATTATTTACAAACTTTTTTGAAAAAGTGTTTTTTAAAATATTATTTAAACAAAATTGTCAAGACGATAACATAATTTAGTAAATTTTAACAAACCGTTTTATTTTTAATATATACTCTTTTTGATAACATTAGACACTGATAACAATTTTGTTATCAGGATGTGAACATAACCGGTATGGTACCAAATGATAACATATTATGTTATCATCTGATAACACTATCGACTAGATCCTAATATTCTCTTTAGCATTCTAGAAGAGTACCATCAGTAAAATAAAGTAGAATTTACAAATCTTTTTTTTAGATTCGTTGATTGTTGGGATCTGCTTTGATTCAAATCATAAGGAATGATAGTTCCACAGGACCCAAATGACTTGGTCATAAAAAAATATCAATCATCAGCATCAAGTTCGAAACAGATATACAAACGAAATGATAATTTTTTTGTTTATTTCATTTCAAATTATTTTATTTTACATTCTAAAAAAAATTTGAACAAGAGCCAAAGATGTTATAATGACATAGAGTAATTCAGTATTATTTTGAATTAAAAAAAGTTAATAGACACAACTTTTGAAAAATTTTAATAAAAAAATATAACACAATGCAAATTTATCTTACTTGAGGTAAATAATCAAATTAGTGATTATAATTTAAATTTTTTTTATTCAAAAGCAAATTTTAGCTTTTGACTTAAATTTTAACTTTTAATAATTGCCAAAAATCACGTTTTTAAAAAACTTGCTAGACACATTATTTAACGTTGAGAATTATTTGTTATGTAATTATTAGGTAGAATATAAAAATTGGCTTACTCTTTTTGGTAACAAAAAAAATGCTAAAAATTAAAGCAATAAATTATTTCGAAGAGTTAAAAAATGAAATTGATATTAATTGTGAACAATTTCTCTCATTAAAAGATACCTCTATAGAAAAAAAAGGACATATAATTAGTCAAAGGAAAATTTTTATTTATCATATTTGTGATTGTCTTAATAAATGTATGGAAAAATTTGAACTTCAAAATTATTCTTCTGATTCATTAATAAATCAGGACAATTTTTCACTTTTCAACAAGTTTTGTTTTGTACTTCCGGAGAATAAATACGAATTATCTTTAGGAAAATTAATTGTTACAAACTGTTATGTGCCAAATAAAGTAAAAGAAAACCTTAAGTAATATTTTTATTTTACCAAATCAAATAATTATTAAAATTTAATTCTAAGATTTAAACACCTTAAACAATTATACAATTGCGTGGAACTTAGTTCAAAGGTGAAACTTTTTTTATCAAGTTTTAAATAAATAATTTTTTATTTTAGGAATTGATTATGGAAAATTTAATTTATAGTCTTATTGAGTCAAATTTAAGCGAAAATACAGATATAATCGATTTATCATGTAGTGAAAAAAATGCTTTAAAAAATTTTAAATTAGAGTTTAGCCAAAATAGTGATTTTTCAATTGGAGATTTTGATATATTAGAAAAAATGGTTTTCAAAAGAAACATAGCATCATGTGAACTAAGATTTCATAATCAGAAATGTATCAGTCAATCAGTCTTATCAAACTTTGTACAAGTAAAAAGTCTACATATTTTTTTGAATCGTTCTAATAATTATGACCCTAATTTATTCGAAAATTTTAATAATCTGCAACATTTGACTATTAGCGATTTAAATGATATGGTTTTGCGAAAAAATTTATTTACTGGCTTAAAAAAATTAAAATCTTTAAAAATCGAGAGTAGCATGGTGAAAATAATGGAGAATTGTTGCTTTGAGAATTTGAAAAATTTGGAGAGACTCGATCTTGAAATAGATGGTTTTAATCAAATTGAAAAATCCAATTTTTATGGTCTCAACAAACTAAAAGACATGAGTATTACTCTAAACTTAGTGGAAGGTATCCAGAATGATGTTTTTGAATATATACCTGACTTAAGGTCGTTAAAAATACAAGTAAAATCTTCAAATCAAGATTTTTTAAACAGTTTAGATTTTTATGTTCAAAATTTAAAATTGATAATTATGGATTCTAGTAGATTTTTTAATTATGAAGCATCGAAATTGATTAATTTTCAAAGAGAAAGAGAACAAAAAATGATGAAACTTTGATGAAAAACAAAAAAGACAAATTTTAATATGAATATCAACCAAATCTTTTTAATAAATTGTTTTTGTTCAAATTAATAAAAAATTTAAACCATGTTTTTCTGATAAAAATTTTTTTTACCTGGATAACGAAGTG
>QEOQ01000544.1:717758-736308 GCA_010279815.1 Brachionus plicatilis
TTCAACAACAAAAAAGATCAATTTTAAGTGGGTTAGTAAAAAGATTAATAATAGTTTTATTTTTTACTAAAAAAAAAGTATTGAATTATCAAAGTGACTTGGAATAATTACTTTAGTTACTTGAAAATTTAACATTAAAGATTTTTAGTTTTCTTTTCAAAAAGTAATTAAATAAAACGACTGTTAAGTTCATTTGTTGGAATTTTAAGACCATTTTAAGGAGATTGTTAAAAAAGTGTCTTCCAAAATTAACATCTTGACAAAAATAAAGGGTTTTATATGGAGTTACTCGATTTCTATTAACAAAACACTGTACAAATTTTTGTTAAGATCCCTTATCAAAAATCCCTATTTATCCCTTTTTGATTACTGCTTCGTTATTCTAAAATCTGGCACTCAAAAAATTAAAAAAGATCTGCAAATTTTTCAAAACAAAATTCTACGAATTATTAAATTTTTTCCACTTAAAACAAGTGTCGATACAATCCACAAAACGCTTAACATAGAAAAAATTGATGAGAGAACAAATTCACTTGTCATTAAATTTTTCAAATCGAGATCAAATCACGCATTAATTGCAGAAAAAATAAACGATTTAAAAAAAACAAGACTGTCGAAGCCTTAAACAGGTTCAAAACACCATTGGGAAGCGTATTTGAAAATTTTTAATCAAACACCCTAACTTTTTTAATAAAAAATTTACTAATAAGAGGTCTGAAAAGAGGGATTAAACCGCTCGAAACTGCCCTAGAGTGCAACTACTAAATTATTTTTCAAATAAATAAATAAATAAATTTGTTGGAATTTGATGATTCTTGATATCAAGAAATTCCAAGACTATTTTCCTCGAAAACTTAAGCAATCAAATCAGATTATATAAGAATCTTAAATCTTTTTTAAGCATTTTTGTTTTGTGTTCTAATATATTAATTTGTTTTTGATTTTTTTTAATATGTAATAATTACTTAGTTTTCGTTCAAAAAAGATTATTATTGATACCACATTATTGCACTTGCCGTTAATCATGGTACTGTTATATTACTGTTGCAATTGAACCAAAAAAGAAAGCCAAAAGAGTTGAAAACCAAATAAAGGTTTTGAAAAGCAACAATTTTTTATTTAATTTTTTTTGTAAATAGTCTAGACACAAAAAAATTATATTTTGTGTTGAATAAAATTAAACAATAAATAAAAAATATGGATATCATTAATTAGAAATATTTTAGACACAAAAAAAAACAATATCAACATTAATTAATAATTATTGAAAATTTCTCGAACACGAAATTAATAAATTTGTAATCACGGGTAATATTAAGTCACTTTTAATGATTACTATTTATTTCTCTATTTCAATCCAAAAAACCTTTATTGAGTAATTTGGTGATTTTTTTTCAATTGAACTAATTATCATTTTTATATAAAATCAATATTTTTTTTAATATTTTTATGTGTTTCAAGTGCTAAATTTATCTAAAAAATATTCGACTTAAATTATTTAATTATCCGAAAATTTAAACAGAACATTTTGCATTGAAAAATTTTATTTTTTAATTTTATTAATTTAATCATTTTTAAAACAATATTACATTTTTCGAATTTAAATTTTTTTGAGAATAATGGTTAAGATTTTGTTAATTTTGTAATGATTAATTTTATTCTAATAAATTTAATATCATTCAGGTTTTAACCAAATGCTTTACTTCAAAATTATAATTTAAACAATTTAAAAATGAGTTTATTAAAAAATTTACAAATTATTCTAAATGAACTGATAGATTTTATTGAAGAATACCGCGGTCTTTTGGATACAAATCATGTTCAATTTTTAGTTGATAATCATTGGTACACCGATACTATTTTAAACAAAAATTTAAGAAATGATTTAGAAAATTTTCTACAAAATACCGATCAATCCACTCCAGCTAATTTAATAAAATATTTTTATCATTCCGAGCGTAATAACTTATATCCCTCGTTAAACTGCCTGTTTGATAGAGTTGAAAACTTTTTCAAACGATGGAATAAAGATGTTTGTACTGAACAAGGTGATCTTCTTAAAACAAATCAATCTGAATTGCTAGATTTCAATCAAATGGTTAATGAAAAATTTGCCAAAGTTCAAAAACAAAATAGATTTATGAACTTAAAAAAGCAATATGAAGTAGACCACATGTCAAAATTTGTAGGAACTCTATGCCGGAAGCACGAAATATTTACCATAGTCGATATAGGAAGTGGACGTGCATATCTGAGCTCTCAGCTTAGCTCGTCATTGTTTGATGATAAATTCGATGTAATTGCCATCGATTCATCTCAAAGCAATGTTGAATCATCTTTAAAAAGAGTTGATGTAATGAAGAGAAAAACATTAGTGTTTACTGAGAAAAGTGAAAATGTCGAGAGGTTTAAAACTTTTAGCCAATTTATACAATCTAGTACGGAGTTGCACGATTTAGTGCTGCAAAATACCCAAAACACTATAGAAGATCAAAATTACGCCCTGATTGGGCTTCATAGTTGTGGAAATTTGTCGAATTCAATGATGAATTTATTTTTAAATAATAAAAATAGTAGCAGAAAGTTGCTATGCAATGTGGCTTGTTGTTATAATTTATTAAATGAAAAATATTCCAAAGATATGCTTGGTAGCCATGACTTTAAGAAAACCAACATTAAACTGGACGACTCGAGCAAATTTCCCATGAGTTTTTATCTAAATTCAAAAGAATATTGTCTGAGTTATAATCTAAGAATGTTAGCTTGTCATTCTTTGTATCGATGCTTCGACTCTATTGAAAATTTTAAAGAAGTAAAAAATTTAACAATTAAAATTAAAATTTTATTTGATTTTTTTGTTAGCTAGACAATGCAACACTTTGGTACAGAACAGTACTTCAATTGATTTTGTATGAAAACTACTACGCTGACTTTCCCAATGAGAATAAATCGAGTGAAATAAATTTACAAGTTGGGCGGAAAATGTTGGACTTCAATTTGATGCCTCTTTTTAAAGATTATGTTAGGAAGGTTTTTAACAAATTTAATTTGGATAATAACAAATTAACTGATAAACAGATAGATGGTTACATGAACGATTATCAAAAAATGAAAAGTAGACTTGATATTTATATTCAATTAAAATATATTCTAGCACCGATAATTGAATATGTAATATTATTAGATAGATTAATATATCTAATAGAAATGGACAAGGAAGAAAAATTTGAAAACTTTATTGTTAAACTTTTTGATTCAGCAATCTCACCCAGATGTCATGCCTTAATTTCATTTAATAAATAAAAAATAAAATTTTATAACTTTCTTGTTTTATCATAAATTAAGATCTAGAGGCCAATGTATGATCTAGAGCATTTAATGGCATTTACCTTAAAAGCAAAAATATAAAAGGGCTTATTTTTTTTGTAAAAAGTCTATATCGTTGCAGGTACACACAAGTTTTTTTAATTATGCTGTACAAAACTTTCCCGCCTATCATGAAATTTCACACTCTCTATTTAGCTTGTTCGACTCCATTTTTTAAAGTCCCCATGCCTTGTGAGTTTCAGCATGTTCCACTAGCATGATAATAACAGTTTTTTAGTCAATTTTTGCTATATAGATTAATGGTCTTAAAATTATTTTGAGCAACCATCTAGTAAAAATAAACAAAAAAATATATAACTTAAATATTATTAAGTAAAATTCATAAAGAATTATTTTTTTGAGGTAAAAAATTGTCAAAAATAGTAAAAAAACAGAGAAATTTTTTGTTTATTTTGTTTCAATTTTAATTTCAAAATATGTACTGTGAATTTAAAATTTTGCAATATAGATACAGTAAAAACCGGATATAAGAAATTCGCACAAGAAAAAATTTCTTATATCAGACAATTTCTTATAAACAAAAAATTTTTTTTGGTGTAAGAAACTGTTTTGTTACATAGACTTTGGTCTAAACAATAGAGTATTTGAATTGCTTTTTTTAAACAAAAAGCAGTCTTCTGATTAATTGTTTAATCATTTTTTCACCGTCTTTTTTATAATTTGTCATTTTTAAATTGTTCGAATTTATAATAAACACAAAAATTTCAACTTTTTTATAGATAACAAATTTGGCATGAAAAAGTTCTGTTTTTATAAGCTAATTTATTATTTGCGGTAAATTTTCTTTATAAGAAATTCTTATATGCAAAAAAATGAGTACTAAAAGTATAGAAAGAGTTTTTGTCCTCTAAGGTTTAGTTTATTATAAGCGAAAATTTCTTAAAACCATATTTCTTATGAACGGTTTTCACTGTAGTTGCATCAATTTTCTAAGTTTATAAGGAACTTTGTTCCAAATTAGTTCTGTGGTACATAACGTTTCTTAAAAAAATTTATTTGTGTAAACAAATTTTCTAGATATTTGCTAGATTTCTGGAATTTGCTGTTGCGCAAAAAATTTAACGTAAATTTTTTCAATAAATTTTGTTATGGTCAGTTAGTCTAATAAATAGCAAATTTTTGATTGGAAAAAAATAATATATGAGAATTTTAAGTTTTTTTTTTTTTTTTTAAAATTTGGGTTAAAAAATTTATTGATAATTTATTTTAAAAGATTCGATTAAATTAGTTGAATATTTTTATACATTATTCATGTTTGCCAATGATTCTAATAAAATGTTTTCGTTTTAGAGTGATAAAATCTAATCTTTACAATAACATATATTTATCTAATAAAAATAAAATAATTTCAATTTATTTAAACAGACTTGGGCAAAAGTCAAAAAAAAAAGTCATTTTAAACTCTTTTCAAAGTCAAGTCACTGACTTGAAAAATTAATTAAAAAAATTTTGCAAATTTATTTATTTATTTATTTTATCTGTATCGAGCTAGTGCTCTTTCAGAATAAAAGACCCCTTTCGACCTTTTTACCGCTTTCGACTAGTTCAAATCAATCCAGGAGTCTAGATGAGCAGACCGACAGCGATGGATACTTCATTCATGGTAAAAACAGATTTTATATATTTTTTTTTTTTTTTATATTTTCATTCTGAAGGAGCACTAGCTCGGTACAGATAAACAAATAAATAAATAAATTTGCAAAATTTTTTTTAAAAAAAAAAAATTGAAGTCAAGTCAAATGACTTGACTTGACTTTGACTTGATGACTTTTGCCCAAGTCTGGATTTAAAACAAATTATTCCTCGATAGCTGAGACAAGTCTTAATATAAACAAAAATAGATTTATTATATCCACATAAATATTTAGAGCACCAAAAACATAGTCTTCTGGGCTAATCGAGTATTTGTGATGTCCTCCAAGCATCAGTTGCGTGTCAAAAATCAAATAAAAGGAGAATAAACCAGCTCCTGAAGCCGCGTACAATAAGTTCAAAATTTGACTTCTGTAAATTAAAGTAACAATTCCAAATGCACATAGAACAATGCCAAATACGAAGAGATATACTCCAAAGCCAGTAAAGTCTATTTTTGTTTGAAAGGCGAATATTGTAAGAGCGATCACTACCACGCTTGTAATGCCTAATGCTATAAAAATAGTGTTGATGTTAAAGACGGCTGAAATGGCACCTATTAATATTGACTCAAAGACTGTAAAAATCATCAATAAAATAATGTTTATTGGAAACTTTCTGCTCACTGATTCACAACATACCAATACTATCAGTATGACCAATGTTCCCCCTAATGCTATCCACAGTATCCAAATATTTGAGTAGAAAGATATTTTTACAGGTTCTAAAAACACGAACAGAGCTGTTATTGTCACAGTGATTAACAATTGTAGGCTGACAATGCTGTAAACTTTTTGAATGAACGCATGTCGGATTTTTACATCAGAAAATGAAATTGGTTCTTCAGTATTGTACCAATACGCCTGATTTTGTTGGTGAGGATAGAACATTATTTGAGGTTTGAGTTAATCTAGAAATTAGTGAAAAAAATTAGAAAAGATTTAAATTTTTTAATATGAATTTAAAACCGATCTTGGATATTAAATCTAAACTAGCCATGTGTATCGAATTATCATTAATTATTCGATTGACATTTTTTGTTTTAAATAACGACTATGTGATCAAGTTTTCACAAAAAATGTGATCATGAGTATAATGTCCAGAATGTAGCATTCATAACTTTTTTTATGATTTGAATAGACCAAAAAAATATAAATTAAAATTGGAAATTTTCAATATTTTTATATTTAAACAATTAATTTATTTCAAAAAGTATTACTTTTCTAAAGAAATACAGAATTTTTTCTTTTTTTTTTAAATTCAAAATAAATTTATTTTGTTTAAAATTGCTCATATTTAAAAAATTATTCGAAGATCAGAAAATAATTTTAATGATTCGAAAAAAATTATTCAGTGATCATTTTTCATCACATAAGGTTGATTAACTATTTTTGTGATCAAAATGATCACATTCTGGACATAAAATCTATGATCAATTTTTTTGTGAACACTTGATGACATATTCGATATGTTTTTTAGAGAATGTGAGTTATTCTTTTTTGAATCAAAAAAAAACTACAATTTGAAATATCAATAAAAATTTGAATCTGAATTAAGATTTTGAACAAGTTCGGATATTAGAAACTATATTTAACAACCCTACAATTACAATTTGTATTCTTTCTTAATTTTTTACAGTTGTTCAAAATCTAAAATTTGACTGATAAATCAAAAGTTAAAGTCAAAGTAAATTTTTAACGTTAAGACATTTTTTCAAAGTATTTTTTGGCAGCAAGCTTGAACATGTAATCAAAACACCTTAAATAACTTGAGGTGTCTTTGACCTAGTGTCTCTACTTCCTCACATTAATCTTCATCAATTTTTTATATTCATTAAAATCGTAAGATACTATTATCCTCTAATTCAAAGTCATCATCACTGACCAAAAACATATGAAAAGAACATTTTAAGTAATACTAATTGCGAACCATTAAAAAATAAACCAAAATAATCTTTGGCTGACAGAAAACAAAAAATGTATCAATTTATTTATAAATTAATTGACCAAGTAATCAGAATTTCAAAGTCAAATCTAACTTTTTCTTTTAGATCTTGAGTTTTTGACTAATTGTGGTGGTATTTAATTTTCAGTATGAAATTTTCATTTAAAAGTCATTTTAATTGTGCGTCTTTTTCAAAAATTTTAAGAGATATTTAATAAAAAAGAATAACATTATTTTTTTTAATTGTGATAAAAAAGATTAAAATTAATTGTCAATCTTAATTATCTTTTGTAATATATTTAAAAATAATAGAAATTAATTAAAGTCTTCACAAATCCTTGATATTGAAATTTACATAAAAAAATTTTCTTTATCTAAACTGTTAAAATTTCATCAAAAATAAATTTAAATACAAAATCTCTAATAATCACTAATAATGATTGATATTTTGTTTAGAATTGTGCGCATTCAAACATATATTCATGGGCCTTCCATTGGAAAAAATGAATTTCTGGTCGTCCTAAGAAAACAGAAAGTGCACTCAAAATACAAAGAACTGAGACTCAAAAAAATAAAATAAATTTTAAAATATAAATTTTTTTCTTAAAATTAATTAATTTTCATATATATTAAACTTTTTGGTCAAAAATTATATTTAATAATAAATATAGTAACCTAGTCTAAAGGGGTTATGGGTTAATAGGGTGAACGAATTTGAAAAACCCCTATATCTCCTTCATTTTTAAAGCTACTACCTAAAAAAATATCTTGATATGTAGAACTCGAGGAGAGAAATCGAATGATATGTGTGAAATATTTAAAAAAAAAATCGTTATATGCTTTCTTTTCTCTTAAAGTTCGACTACGCCTAATGAGGTGAAAAAGCCTCGAATTAGTGATTCGGGAGAAGGGTGCTTTAAGACCCTAGGTAATACTTAAGCTCTAACCTATTTCGCTTGTTAGATTCAGCAAATGCTAAAGTATCTAAGAGAATTTTTTAGAATTTTAGGAAATGTCCTTAGGGCTTCATCTAATGGGGTTTTTTTAGGGCTTAAAAGGTTAAATAGATTTAACCCTATTAGTCAAAAAAATCACCCAATTAGTCCAAATAAGATTCTATTTAACCCATTTAACCGAATAAGACTAGGAAATGCAGTGACACTATTTTTTATAATTAAAAAATATTGTAAAATTATATTCTCTCTCTAACTCTCAGATTTTTTTTTTTAAAACCGAGTTTTTATTTCAAACATAAAAAAAAAGCAAATTGTTTAAAAATAAGCTTAAAATGTCACAGAACAAAGAAATCCAATCTAAAAAAAAAATTATACTGTTCAAAATCTAAAAGACGCAATCAGTGAAGCTAAATAAGAACAAGAAGAGGTCAAAAAAGCTAAAAAAGGAACTGGAAGAGGAAGAGGACGACCACGAAAGCTTGTTGAAAGCAAATTAACATCAGATTAAAATGATAACTTATCAGAATCCGAAATATTGTGTAGCTCATGTGAAGCAAAGATGGCTGAGAAGAAAGAGAACACGTCAAAATGGTAATCTTGTGAAGAGTGCTCAAATGTTTCGAATAAATTAAATTAAATGAGTTAAATAATTTTATTAGAAAATTCAAAAATTTTCTTCCTAAATAGGTAAAATGGGTTAAAAGGGTTAATATTCTGTTTTTGGGGTTAAATTTCTGGGCAATTATATAGAATTTTAGTGGTAACCGAGTTAGCCCTTTTCACCTTTTTGAGCCTCACATAATTAACCGCGGAGCTAAAGGGGTTATTCAAAAATTTCGGAAAAATTTGGTGACCATTTTTGAAGTTTTTGAACAAAATGGGTGCGAAATAATCAAAAAAAAATATGATCACCCGGTTAGACTAGGTTACCATAGTACTAAATAATAAATATACGCACCAACTTAATTAATTTTTTTTATCTTTTAATTTATTTTGACAAATTAGCTAATTATAAGCCTTTAATAAATCATGTATAGAGCATGAGCTTATTTTATTGCATTATTTTAGATTAAATTAAATTAATTTTTTTACAGACTTCGATTTAAAAAAATTTTATTTCTTGCGGAAAAAATTAAATAAATAAATAACTTTTTCGAATGCTACAAGACATTCGAAAACACTTTTCTTATTTTGGTAAAATTGGAAAAAAATGACGAAAGAACATTGGTCATTTGAGTTATGCTTGCAGTAGACCCACATTCTCTAATCGAATGCATTGACAACTGTGGAGCCCCAATGTCCACCGTTGTTAATCCAAGTTTGGCTGCAAGTATTGGTCCGATAGTTGAACCACACGGACAATCGTTTTTAACCATAAAATCTTGAACTTTCACATTGGCCATTCTAGCTGATTCCCTTAAAATAGACGCTGATACAGAATTAGTTGCATATCGCTGGTTGCCATTATATTTTAACACAATTCCTCCATTTATGCTGGGTCTATGATTTTCTTCGTGCAATTCACTGTAATTGGGATGTATCGCATGAGCTTGATCAGCCGAAATCATGAATGATCTAGCCACAGCTAGCTCGAAACTCTGCGAGTCATTTAAACGTCTCATTACATGTTCAGTAAATGAAGACGCAGCGCCTTGAGCTGATTCTGACCCTATCTCCTCATGATCATAAATACAGGCCATACGAACTATACTCTCATTTTCTATATCGGACATATCAACGCTGTCGATTAAACCCTTGATTGTGCAGTAAGCTCCCACTTGGTTGTCCAGTCGCCCTCCGAAAATGAACTCCTCAAAAGCACCACCTAAAACAGCTGGTTGGGTATCTGCTAGGACAAGTTCCAAGTCAACTATTTCCTCTTCACTGCAATTTAGCTCATTTTTGATCAGATCGATCAATAATGAGTGATGCTTGCCCACTTGGCCCATACTTTCCTCATTCGGATTAACTTTGGCATCTTTTTTGTCCCTGAGCAATTGTTCCTGGACAATAGTGGCCAAAATAGGGACTAAATGGTTTTCTTTATTTGGAGAAAATTTTTCATTAGTTTCCCTGTTTAAATGAATGGCCAGGTTGGGTATCCTCAAAATTGGACGCTTGATATGAACCAATTTTTGGACTACTTTATCATTTTGTTTTAGTAGAACCCGACCAGCAACTGTGAGATCCCGATCAAACCAAGTATGCCATATACCACCTCCGTAGCACTCAACCCCAACTTGAAGATAACCAACTTTTGACTTTTTGGACACTAATTTTACTTTTAAAGCCGGACTGTCAGTATGAGCACCAACGACTGCAAATCCATTTCCGCTTTGATATTTTCCACCAACAACAAAAGCCATCAGAGTTGATTCATTTTTGGTAAGAAAGTATTTTCCACCATTACGAACAGACCATTGTTCGGCTATCTTTAACTCTTGAAAGCCAGCTTGAGACAGCATTTGGCGAGCCGACTCTACAACATGGTATGGCGTCGGGTTGTTATTCAAAAAGTTTAAAAATTTAGAAGCATTTTCCTTGATAGATGAATCCATTTTTGAAATTGAACGAAAAATAAATGAAAACTTCATCTAGAAATTATTCGTTTTTATACTAATATAGATTTTTGTCATAAGATTCCGAATCCTCTATTCTTAAAACTTATTTATTTTAACCATTTATTTCAAAGCCATTTTTAAAAACAAATCAAACTTTACATTTAAAATGAAAAAAAATTAAGCGATCCGATGTTAAGTGAGTCTCGACAGAAAATTAAAAAATAAAAAAAGAAGTATTAAATTATTTTTTTAAATTTAAATTCAATCAGTGAAATTAAAATACTTTTTATATTCGCACTGTATTTTCCTGATTGTTTATGAACAATCATTTTCATAATTTTCCGCGAATTTACTAATAAAAGTTAAGTTTTTATTAAGAAATTTTATTTTTCCCAATAAACTCCGAACATCCTCCATTTTTAGCCAACACTATATCAATTGCCTGTTAAACGAAAAATAACACAAATTTAATCTATTAAATTTTAAGAATTATTTACCTTTCTTAATCGACTTGAATTTGTGTTATTTTTCGTTTAACAGGCAATTGATATAGTGTTGGCTAAAAATGGAGGATGTTCGGACTGCTAGTTTATAAAAATTTCTTAATATTTTTTCAAAAAATACTTTTTTTTTACCATATTTTACCTTTTTTAACCTAAATTTACGTAAAAAATAAATAAAAAAAAAGTTTATACAAATAAATAAAAACTACTTTTTTAAAAATTTATTAGAAAATAATATATTTTTTTTGGAAAGTAATATTTTTGTTCAATTTTCAATTTGCTCTTTTTGCTCAAAAATTTTTGCAATTTTTTAAATTGAAATTTGAAAGTTTTAAAAGTTAAAAGACTGTGTAAATTTAAATGCAATGAAATTGTGCATTTGAAATTTTTGATCAAATTGAGCAAATTGAAAATTGAACAAAAATATTAAAATTCTTCAATATTAAAATTTTGAAAAATAAAGTCTTTGAAATTTTTTACTTGAAGACAATGAAAATTTGTGAAAGAAGATGAAAGCTTGTGAAATAAGAACTTCATCGTTCATGAAAGTTAAGGAAAATACTATCTAAATGGCCAAGATTGCATAATTAATAAATCTAATACTATTACTATTACGTTTGAGATAACTTTTGTTCCAAATGTCAAAAACTAACTACCGCGGAAGTATGCACAATTGCACCCTTTTTAAAAGTATTAAACATAAAACGCTATTAATTTCTTTTATAAAAATAATATAAGTTAAAATTTTTACTAAAAATTAGTCGATATTACATATTCTAAAATTTTGTTATAGAAAATTACGTTAAAAAAATGTAGAACTCTTATGGTTTTTTTCTTTCGTTTAAATTTTTAGAATCATAAAAAAACAAAGAAAAGCAAAATAAAAGTCAAAGTTAAAAGAAGTAAAAAATGCATGTTTCTACAAAGTAATCATTTTCTGTGATTTTCCAAAAAAATTACGTAGTTTTACGTCAGATTTGGTAAAATTACATTTTTTTACAGATTAAATTTTATGTAAGATTATGTAATCTTACCAAATCATACGTAATATTACGTTAAAAAACGGTATTTGAATTGTATTTCTTTTATTATTTTCCACTGTTTATTTCCATCAAAGCAACCTTTGCTTTTTTCCATTCAAAAAACTGACTGTTAAGTCCTTTGCTAAAAAACTTGTTAAAATATCTTCGTATTTAACTTTTTTGATTTGTTTCAGAGTTATATAAAATTCAAAAGTCACAGGTCAAGTCAAAGTCGTGATTTGGACTTGTTGGGACTTTTAAAAGACTTTTTTTCATGACTTCTGTTCAAGTCTGAGATAAACTTTAATTGAATCACCTTAATCTCAAGATGATAATCAACTACTGATAATTTTTCGGTAGTTGAATTTCATCTGTCAATGGAGCATGATTAAAATTCAACCATAATTTTAAAATCCATAATTAGTCTTTATTATTTTAAATTGTTTGTATAAAAAAAAATTTTCAAAAATTTTAAAATCTAATTTTTTATTTAATTTTTTAAAAAAGATATTGGTTATGTCATTTGTAAACAAATCAAAAATTTTTTAAAACTTTTTTTGATCTTTTCAACGGTAATAGGATGAAATACTAAGTAAAATATTGGACAACTTAGATGATAAAGTGAAACGAATAATTTAAATAAGTCTATCCAGGCGTGTTTCCAATAAATATTGTTCAAAGTCGTTTGATAAATTAATAGAAAATTGGATATTGAATATATCAAATAGCTAAAGAAAATGATAGAAAAATGTACTATTAATTTTAGCTGAAAATAATATCTCCTATTCATTATTCGCTTGAATGCTTTAACATTTTTGATTTGTAAATTTTCATTTGTACCAGATATTTTTTCCAAACTAATAGTCCGAATACTTGAAGCGTTTTCTTGGTTTTTATCTGTCAAATTTATTTTTTTATTTAAAATGTTGGATTTAATATCGGATAAATTGGACACTCTGCTGCGAGATTTTTTTATCTTAGAAAAAATTGTCAAATAGAAAAAAGCAATAGAAAAAGTAGGAAAAACAAGACCAAAAAATACAAAAAACCAGAAACTTTGCAGTCTATTCGAGTAATTTTCGATGCACGTATCCAATCCATAATGATAAAATACAGGTATATTTGATACAAATTTTGGTACCAAAACGAATGCTATTGAAACTATCCATATCAAAACAATGGACAAAATTATTTTCCATATCTTCAAAATTTGATTTAATTTTTTTTGTTTTACGCAAATAAAACGATAGACTGCCATTCCCAGTACTGAATAAGAATATACATAAATTGAAAATTGAAACAACAAGCCTTGGTACTGGCAATAAAAACTCGAACTATGAAAACACAAAAGTCTCGAGTCAGATACTTTAAGACTATTGAATACGGAAATAAATCCGATAATAGATAAATTAAAAAGATAAATTGAGTGTCTTGAATGAAATTTTTTATTAAAAATAATAATCAAAAAGACTAAAATATGAAAAATAATTGCCGCTATTTCGACTATTATAAGGAATAAATTAAATGGCGAAATAAACGATATGGACGAACAATCTATAAAATATATTCCATAATACGATAAATTTTCAATTGAATAATTTAAAATTTCATTTCTGTCGACAAAAAACATGATTCTAAGTCTTGATTTTAAATTTTTTTTCAGGTTTTTTGAGCCTTTCAAAAATTAGTTTGAAATATAATTTTTAATTAATTTTAAAGAACAATAGGGTAATAAATCAATAAATATAAAAATTTTTAAAAAAGCTTTATTTTTGGTTAAAAAGTAATAAAGATAAAAGTAAAATAAAATTTACTGGAAGTGATTCCACGCAAACCGTTAGATTTTTTGGAAAGCCATAAAATTTTTTTATAAAAAGTTCCTATATATAACTCTTGTACATATAATAATAAATTAAGAAGATTATATATAATTATTACTAAAAAAGAATTTAATGTTTAAGTTGATTGAAACCAAAAGACCTAAAATAAATGTCGTATCTAATGAGTGAAACATTATTCTAACAATATATAGAAATTAAATATTTTTTTATTTTCTCAAAGATTAAAATATTCTTAATGATCGTGATAATATTGAATAATTAATATTTTTTTAGTTTTAGAAGTCCTAAGTTTTTTATTTATAATATTTTACGAATACAGTTAATTTGAAATTAATAGATAAAATGAATTCATTAATAATAAATTTCAAAAAATTTCATAAAAAATAATGTTTAATTGAAAAAATGAAAATATTCCTTTTTTTATTTGAAATGATTTGGTTAGAAAAAATTTAATTTGTAATAATTTTTTCAATTTTCTAAAATAAATTTTCGAAAAAAATTGTGCAAAGAAAATTGAAAAGTTTTCAATCTTTTTCAGTCATTTTACTAGGTTGGTGAACTTTATAGTTGTTTCAATTATCCGAGAAAATATTAATTATTAATATTTTTTGCTTAAATGATCTAGTCAAATTTAAAATTGATTATTTCAAATAATTTAAAACTAGATTTTAAATTTAAGTCTTTTTAAAAAATAGATAAAAAATGAGATAAAATGCTAGTTGATGCACGCTAGCGATTATTATGAAAAAAATGATCAAAAAACCAAATAAGTAATTTGTTATAATTGCTCTATATTTAAAATTTAAATTTTTGAATAAAAAATGTATTATTCCTTAATTTTTTAATTTTTTTCTTTTTCTTTCTTTAAAACAGATGGTGAGTTACGTGATACGTCACGTAATAAGTCAGCTTCAGTTTTAAAATATTTGCTCTTCGACAAAACATCAACATTAAATTAAATCATATGCTATCTAATTTTTTATTTTATTATAAAGATCAAAACAAGATTCAATCGAATAAATTTTTAGATCAAACTAGATTTTTTTTTAAATCTAAAAAAATAAAATGCTTAATCTTTAATGAAATTCTCATTTGATTTATTTTTAATTTATCATTTAATATACAAAAATATCTTTTAATTAAATAAATTAATAAAATATCAGCGATTTTTTCGCTTTTAAATTCCAAAAGAAAAAAAATAGCTAAACAAAAGTCAAATAGCACACTTCGATGAATCAAAAATCAAAAAAAAATTATTTTTAAATAGAATTTTTTTTTCTTCAAACACGTCTGTCCAGTCAACTCTAACTAAATAGCTTTCTTAAATAAAGACTAATTTTACTACTCTTTGGCATTTCTATATATTCAATACTAACGAAAAAAAATTTTTTAAATTAATTTCTAAATGTTAATTTACCTTAGAATGAAATTTTAATAATTTAAATAAAAAACATGAACCTGGAAAAATTCCGCCAAAGTCTTCCGATTTACTCAATCCGTCACAGGCTAATTGCCGAGATAAACAAAAACCCCACTTTGATATTACTCGGCGAGACAGGCTCTGGCAAAACCACCCAAATACCGCAATATATCTACGGATCCCATAGCCACATGAAAGGCATGATCGCTTGCACTCAGCCTCGCCGAGTCGCCGCAATAACAGTCGCTCAACGAGTGTCCCAAGAGATGAATTCAGAACTAGGAAAAACCACTGGCTATTGCGTCAGATTTGAAGATTGTACCTCGCCTGAAACAAAAATCAAATACATGACTGACGGCATGCTGCTCAGAGAGGCCATTAGTGACCCTCTGTTGCTCAGGTACTCAGTAATCATTCTTGATGAAGTACACGAACGTACCGTTCACACGGACGTTCTTCTAGGCATTGTCAAATCAGCTCAGCAAAAAAGATCTACCAACAAAAAATTCCACAAGCCTCTCAAAGTTATTCTCATGTCTGCCACCATGGATGTAGATGAGTTTTCCGCCTATTTCAACAAAGCTCCTGTAGTATACCTCGAAGGCAGACAATTTGAGGTCGATGTCTTTCACAGTGTCCAAGAACAAACCGACTACATATTTTCCTCAATAGCCACTATTTTTCAAATTCACAAAACAGCGCCAGTCAATGAAGACATTCTGGTTTTCATGACTGGTCAAGAAGAAATCGAATCAACAGTGAAAACAATAAGTGAATTGAATAAGTCCAATGGTAAACTATCACCAATGCTTGTCTTGCCTTTATATGCAGCATTGCCTTCCGCCAAACAGCTCAAGGTGTTCGAAAAAGCGCCGTCAGGCTGCCGAAAGGTCATTATATCCACAAATATAGCTGAAACTTCTATAACTATCAAAGGAATAAAGTATGTAATTGACAGTGGCATGATAAAAGGAAAGCTGTACACACCGCAAAATAATCTGGAACTGCTTAAGGTGCATAAGATATCAAAGTCGCAGGCTTGGCAAAGGACCGGCAGAGCTGGTCGAGAGTCGTCCGGAATATGCTACCGCTTGTTTACTGAGTCAGAGTTTGAATCCATGACCCTGAACACTGTGCCTGAGATTTTGAGGTCCAATCTTTTGTCTGTCGCTCTGCAACTAACAGCGCTAGGAATCGATGACTTGATAAATTTTGATTTCATTAGCAAGCCATCTGTGGAAGCTTTGACAACAGCTCTCAATGATCTGGAACTTTTGGGTGCTGTGAAAAAGTTTTTTAAAGATAACAATGGGACAGAAAACCCAGAGCCAGTTAGCAAAAAAAGGATAATCTCGTTTAGGTACGAGTTAACCGAGATGGGCCGCAAAATGGCCCATTTTCCTCTAGATCCAAAGTTTTCTCGCTGCATTCTGAGCGCTGACAAACTTGGATGTGTTGAAGAAGTGCTGAAAATTGTGAGCGTTCTTTCAGTAGATAGTGTGTTTCATGCTCAGACGAACACATCGAACAAAAGAGATCAGGCCGAGGCGGCAAGACAAAAATTCTCATCGGCTGATGGTGACCACATTACTCTGCTAAATGTCTACAAGGCTTTTATGGCAAATAAATCAAGTTCTAAAGAATGGTGCCAGGAAAATTTTTTAGACTTGAAAAATTTAAAATTGGCCGTGGACATTAATAAGCAGCTAAAGGATATATGCACAAAAAATTCAATCAAACTGACCTCGAGCTCAAATGACTCGGTTAAAATCCGAATGGCGCTTATAAGCGGATTTTTTATGAACGCTGCCGAATATCAAAAAGAAAATGAGTACAAAACAGTATTTTTTCTTTTGATTAATTTTTTTTTAAATTATTAGCTAAAAATTTTTGCCTAGATGACAAGTCGTCAAACGGTGCTAATACATCCATCTTCGGTGCTGTTTAACTCAAAGCCTGCATGTGTTTTGTTTAATGAAATAGTTAAAACAAATAAGACTTACATGAGAGATGTGAGTGTGATTAGTTCAAATTGGCTCATGGAAACAAATCCTACCTATTTTAAATCAAAAATTAAAAATTTAAATGATTATTCACTCTCGAATCTTAATAGCAATATACGCTAATAAATAAATAAATTTCACACTTTTTTTAAATTTAATTCAAGTCAAAAATGGTCTATCAGTTAATTTACATTATTAAATAATGACCTAATGTCAATGCACCCATTAAAAATCAGTATTGGCAAATTTTAAAAAAGAGACCATCCCTTTTAATGCAAAAACAACAAAATGTTGGCTTCCTTTTAGAATTCAATTTTTTTATTGAACCTCACCAATTCTTTAACTTTTAGATACTTTGTGTCATATAATCCCAGGTATTTGCTTCCCTAGTATTTTATCAAGAAGTCTTCGCTAAGTTGAGTTTTTTTTCCAATTATATTATATTTTTAAATTTAAATTTTTCAAATTAGTTCATTAATGTAACCGTTTTCCATATAAATTTTTGGTATATATGGACACCATCTCGCTCATGTTAAAGGATCCTTAACTTACTCTGAATACTCTAAAGATGTGTTTTAAACCTAGAGACCGCATTAAATCAAGTTTTTTAAGGTTAAAGAGTCATTAATGCTTGAGATTTTTCGAAAAATAAAAAATTTTTTTTTTAATTTTAAATTTAATCCAGCGCAGTAAATTGTATTCAAAGAAAAATTGGAAAAATTTAATTTTTGGAAAATCTCAAGCTTTAATGCTCTATTAAACTTAAACAGTTGATTTTAACGTGGACTCAAAGATTAAAAAAATTTTTAAAGTATGAGGTATAAGTCAAGAATGTCCTAACATGGGCGAGATGGTGTTTGTTGCATTCACCAAAGCTGTGTTTCTTTCTCTGAGGCTGCAAAATCGAACATGATTTATTAATTATTCTACTATTTTTTTTCTGTTCTTTAATGTTCCATAAAGTTTACATTAAGTTACATATTTTTGGCGTTGTGAGTCGACTCTGGTCGACTTTATCGACTTACATAAAATAGAAGTCGATTAAGACTAAATTGAGAAAAAAAAATTGATGATGGATTAATTCATAGAAAATTAATAAAGTTAGACAAAACTTATAGAAATATATTTTAATAGAAAAATACTCAACAAACTATTATATTTAGCAATTGTGTATCAGGTTTATAGAAATAATATTTATAAAAAACAAAATTTGATTAACTGCTGAATTTATTTTTTTTCGATTACAAATTTCATTTTCATTTTTGGAAAATTTTAAATATT
>QEOQ01000544.1:736405-768520 GCA_010279815.1 Brachionus plicatilis
GGCTTATACAAATAATATTTATAAAAAACAAAATTTGATTAACTGCTGAATTTATTTTTTTTCGATTACAAGTTTCATTTTCATTTTTGGAAAATTTTAAATATTTTTTTAATTTATTAATTGTAAAAAATGAATTGATCGTTCTCCAAATAATGTTCAGTGACCAAATTAACATTGAAGTTTCCAGAATCGAATTCAGATTTATAAGATACGTTAAAAGAACTTAATGAAGAAATTATTATTAAAAGAATGAAGCAAGTATGGTTCAGGTGAGGTGGTTCAATTGGAGTTTGGTGTTTTATGGTCCTATATAAGTTTTTCCTTTACTTGATGGATGTTGAATTTTTTTTTAAATAACAAATATTTTTTTTAAATTACTTATGAAAAATTCGATAATGTATTTTTATCATTTTGGTAGAATAGATTGTGTTGAAAGGAATGGGCAAGTTTTTTACTCAAATATTTTTTATTTAAAATTTTTTGAATCTCATACTATCTTTTAAAATTACTGATTAAATAAAGTTAAAAAAATAGTAAAACGACTATTAATAATCTATCAAAATAAAATTTAAAAAGATAATACGGTGTTTTTTTTTTTTAGTTTTTTCATGGCTCCTAAATTTTGCACTAAAAATCAATTTTTGAATTGATTCGGTCAGATCTTAAAATAAATTAAGTAACATTTTACTTCATTTAATTAGATCAAATAAATCTTAATTGGACTCAAATAAATTGAGAAACTTAATTGATATAAAAATAATTGACCCAACAATTTTTTCTTAATTATTTCAGAAATAACTAATTGAAAGCAAAACCAGAAGACCTTTGAGATAAAACCGAAGGAAGTAGATAAGAACAAGACAACTTTCAAAGTTATTTTTTGGTCAAAGAATATCTTGGTTAATGAAGCAACATAGAATATAAATACTTGAATAATTTTTGTTCATCAAAATCAACAGCAACTTTCAAAGTAAAATATAACATTTGAATAAATAAATAAAAAATGCCAAACCAAATTACCAAATTACTCGAAAAAGCCAAATCAAAATTCAGCACTGGTTTTTGTGGCACTCAAGATCATATGAATCAATCAACCTACATTTCGGTGACCAAAGTAAATGTGGTAACTCCGGTCAAAATCAATCCTCAACAAAAAACATTGAAAAAAAGTGTTGCCAGAGCCAATTTATTCAATGATAAATCAATTGGTGTTTGTGATCAATCCACTATTAACATCTCTCAA
Organism: Brachionus plicatilis; assembly: GCA_010279815.1. Classification (NCBI taxonomy): domain Eukaryota; kingdom Metazoa; phylum Rotifera; class Eurotatoria; order Ploima; family Brachionidae; genus Brachionus; species Brachionus plicatilis. The sequence goes on from QEOQ01000544.1 coordinate 737,649, forward strand.
TTTCCTTTGCTAATTTCAACACCTGAAAGAAATAAAACTCTAGAATCAATTAGCCAATTTGATTCAACTGGATCAGAAATATTTGAAAGTACCACTTCTGATTATGGATCAAATGTTTCAACTGCATATTCCAATGTTTTGTATGAATCCCCTCAATGTAGACAAAATACAACACCATTTTCTCAAATGGAAGTTGAATCTTTTGGTTTTGGATCCAATGACTTTTGTTCAGCCAACTCTCTTCTATTTGAACAAGATCAATCTTTGTCTGAGTCTTCTCAAGAACAACAACTAGAACTAGAAAAAGAAATATTTGTATGCAAGGTGTCTTATACAGCTAAAACCAAAAATGAATTGTCAATTAAATTTTCAGATCGTCTGTTGGTTATAAAAGAGGATTTAAATTCATGTTATGTAAAAAATGTTTTGACAAACGAATGTGGTTTTGTACCTAACTTTACAATTTGTAAATTATTTCAATTTTTGTCCGACATTAAACAATTAACAAACCATTAATAAACCATTAATAAATTAATTTTTTGAATGATTGTAAATTAATATTTTTTGTATTTGTCATATTCAATTTATTTATTTCAAAAATTAATAAAAATTACTAAATATAAAATTTGTTTGCTTTAAAATTAATTCCCAATAAAACATTATAATCATTCTATTTATTTATTAAGTAAGTAAAATCTGGTCGAGCCGAGGCTCCATCTGAAAAAAAAAATAAAAAAAAGTTTCCTCTTCTTATATATATTTTGATTACATGATCAGTTAACAAATGTCAATAATTGGTTGTTGAGAAGTGTAGGAGATTGAAGTTTTCAACTATTAAGCAAGGTAATGAAAAAACTCGTCAATTAGGAGGTATAAACCACACAATGGAGATGCAAGACTGCAATCGGTTATCCTATATTTATATAGTTAATTAATTTGGAGTTAAATAACAATTTCTAAATGTAAAAGAATTATTTTATTTTAAAAAAAGATTATTTAATGAGATATGAAAATTTTTTTAAATAAATTTTTAAAAATCGAAATATATTTTTATTTTTCAAAGTGGGGATTGGAAAGTAAAATCTCGAAAAAAAAAACAAATTAGACTATTTTTAATTGACTATTTTTTTTTAGAATTTGACATTTGTTTCTTGAGTTAAGTGGACTTATTTGTAGCTTTAAACAATTCGCTTAATACATCCATCTTGTTTTTTCGGTTGCCTGCTTTAAACTATACCCTTGTTATAAAATATTCATTTGAATTTCAACTCAATTCGGTTATACAATGCTTAGGGAGGGACTGAATAATGAACTTTCAATTTTTTACTTCACTTAGAGATAATAATCAACTTTTAATTTCGAAATAATTTCATACCTCAATTCAAAGCATAAAGGTAAAAATAAATAAATTTGAATTTTTTTAAATTCAGGTTAAAATTAATTGAAGTTTATATTAAGTTATTAATAAGACTTAAATTTTGAAAGTCAATTTAAAATAAAAAAGACTTAAATTTTAAATTGACTTTCAAAATTTAAAGTCATATTTATTTCAAATTGATTTTTATAGTGTTTCCCAAAGTTATTTTTGAGCCCATTTTCATTTTGGAAATATTGGTTCGACTTGCAGGTTATCTGAATCAATTTTTCGAAATATTTAAATAAATTTTTTTACAAAATTCAAAGACACTTTTAAATTTAATACATCGTGCAAAGTCAAGGTATTTTAATTTGAAAATTTGAAAAATCAACTTTTTTCATAGATATGGATATAACACAATTTCAAATGATTCATCATTTATTCTTATATTAAAGCTACTTTTCGAATACTGGCTTAAAATTTAATCTAAAATTATTTTTCATTTAAAAAAAAATGAAATTAATTCTATTAATATCCATCATATCGAGCATTTTTATCTCTTCGATAAATTCAATAGCTCTTCACTACAAAATCAGTAAGTTATTTTTTTATAAAATTAATAAAAAATCTTCTAAACCATTTTAATTCTTGCAGACAAGGCTCAAAATCTGACCCAATTGACTGAACCTGAGATTACATCTGACACCTACATGAGTCCTTTTCGCAGAGCAAGGGAAAAATCGTTAACCCTGGCATTGAAAAAAGGAAACTATTCACTGAGAAATGAACTAGATAAAGAATATTATCAAAATTATAAAGTAAAAAAGCTAAGCGCCAAAGTAGCTGTTGATCAAAAAAGAGAAAGAGCTAAAGAAGCTAAATTGCGTCCTTTGAGCATGAGAACTTTGGCTCTTAAAAACAATCCAATTTACGGTTCTAATCCAAACTCCGTTGCCTTTTTACAATCCTTATCAGCTCACGGTCCCTCTAGAATGCACCCAAGCTCATTTTCGGGCTATGGGAACGCATATGCTTTCAACCCTGTCCAACAAATGTCAAGATTGAGAGATCAATCTTTGAGGGACCCCAATCGAAACACAAATATGCTCCGCGATCAAAGAATTAAATTGCTTGAAGACAATGATTTTTTAAAGACAAATAGTCGCCTTGGTCAGTTCATATTCTCCAAAAATAGGGACTCTTTGTCATTCAACCCAATGAATCAAATGCCAAGAGAGCATGATTTTAGGCGTCAAAGATTTAATCCTTATCCGGCTATGAGAGAAAATCACTTCGCTAGGCCAACAAAGACAAATTTTTTTAAATTTGAAAAACCTGAGGAAAAAAAAGTCGAACAAGAGGACATAGAATACTATTATGAGTATGAGGATGAGCCCGAAACCCAAATAAAGGTTGTAAATAAACTACCAAATTTTGAGGATGTTACCACTACCACCACCACTACCACTACAGAAAAATCCAAGACTACCACCACTACGACAGCACCGGAAATTTTTCAACAATCAGATGAATCCAATCAAAGATTAGCCGAGCTTATAAGAGAAGATTTGAGGGAAGACGAAAAAATTGACAAACGAAAGCCAAAAAAGTCCAGTGTTAGAAGATTATCGATGAGCAACAATGAAACAAAACTTATTGATTGGGATGAAATCGAAAAGGAAGACAAAGAATATGAAAAAACAGTGAATTTACAAAATGCTCTAAAGTCGTTTTTAAATTCAAAATTAGAGAGTTTTTAGATTAAATCAAAAATTTTCTTAAGGTTTATTTTTTATGTTATGTTGTTATTTTTAAAATTAAAGGTCTTATTTTAGTTTAAAGTTTTATTCAAATAAAAATATTTAAAAAAATATGTTTTTTTTTTTTTGTTAGAATAATTGGACGGAATTAAAATAGACTAAAATTTTATGTTTTAATTAGTTTTAAGAACTATTTCTGCCTCGGATAACTGTTTGAGAGCTTCTTTGAATTCTTCTGTTTCTTTTAGTTCATCAGCATCTGACATTTTGGTCTTCAAGTCTTCGACAGCGGTTGTCAAACGCCTTAGACAATCAGGTCCCATCATTTTAGATTCGGCTAAAACCTCACCCATTTTCCTAATGTCATATTCATCACGACCTTCATCCTTCATTTTCTGGATCCTATTCTCAGTTTGAACCACTTCTTTTTCGTACATAAGTTTTTCTTTTATTATACGTTTCACAACGCCGTTTTGAATTTTTAATTGTTTAACTCGTTGGTCAGACATTTTTTTATTATTTTCTATGATAAAATTTTTCTAAAAAAAAATTAAATTAAAATTTGATCGTTTCTATAGAAACAAAAGAGTGACCGATAAAAGTTATCTTAGTGTCTTAAAAGCATAAAAAAAATTTTTAATTAATCTTTTTATTTTTCCTGTGAAAAACTAAAATTCATAGTTTTTTTATTTTCGTTGGTTATTTTGAAATTGACCTGAAGATGAAGTTGTGAAATCTCAAAATTGGTTCTTTAAATCAATCGGATAGAATTTAAAAAAATTAATTTGAAGTTTTTGAATAAAAGTAATAAAAATTTTAATATTTTGTTCTTGATTTTGATCCAAATTTCACAAAAGGTTGCATTTTTAATACAATTGCAAGGTAAGCAGATTGCAAGAATCTCGATTTTGGTAATAAAAAATACAGAGCCAATTTTAAGCTTTTAGAAAAAAAATATTCTTTTCATTTTTTCAAAATTCAAATACCCTGAAAACGAATAAATTAAATTTTTTCACTTTTTTTCTACCGATAGTATGAGCTAACATATAGAAATTTTAACAATTTAAAATTTTCATCATTCTAATTCAATTAGCATAAAATTTTTTGAATTTGAACAAAGACATAGCTTATTGGTATTAATGAATCTTGCGAACTTTAGAAATGCTCCTGTTTGAACTTGCGAATAGATCAGAAATAATTTTTTTAAAAACCTTTGGATTGATTACAGAATTTCTCAATTATTTTTTCATTTACAGGACCAATACCTATAAAATCGAACTCAAATCCCAAAAATTTGAAAAAAGAATTGTTTACTTGAATAAACATTGGAAGGAACAAACATACTGAATAGAGTTATGATTTGCGCGGGGCTAAACTTCGACAGTATCTTAATTTTAAATTTTTGAATTTAAGATAACTAAGCAAGAAAATAATTGAAAGCAAGAAGATATGCATTAATAAATTATTTATCAATTACAGCATAAGATATCGGGCCCTAAAAACATATATATTTTTTTTTAATTAGGACTTAAACCAAATGAAAAAAAAGTTTTTGTTTTGTGGCCTCTCTAAAAAAACATAAGAGAAAAATCTTTTCACGAATAAAAAATATTTTTTATAGAATAAAAAAAAACTAATCACATGAAATCAACTCATTGTAGTTTAAAAAAAACTCTCATGGAATTTATCTTCCTCAGCACACATTAGGCTTCTTCTATCAGATTCAGGAAAATATTTTTTGTTTTTTTTTTCAAATAAAATAAGATTCCAAGGCAAATTGAAGTTTGAGATCAAGATCAAAAGATCAAAATATAAATTGTAATATTTTTTTAATAAAAGAGAAAAAATAAATTTTTTCAAAAGCAATTACTTGACATGTCATGTCAAGTTTATTTTCATATTTGAAATTTTTAAATTTCCCTTTTTATTGAACTTTATTAGGTTTAAATATTTTAATTGATTTTAATGAAAACTTACTTTAAAAAAAATTAAATGTTTTAAAATTTAAATTCATTAAAGTAGAGAAATAAAAAATTATTTCAGTTTGAATGAATGGATATAAAAGTTATAAATTTGAATTTGTGAATTAACTTAACCTGAATTATTTAAATTATTGATTGTTTTTGTTAAATAAATTAGAGATCAATCATTATGATGTTAATTTGATAATGAACCATTATTAGACATAAGATGTCTAGTAATGTTTAGTATTTATTTCTTAAAAATTATTAAAATCATTAGATTAATTAAGTATTAAAATTTTAAATGATCGTTTTGATCTTAAAATTTGATCTGAAACTTCAATTTGCCGATTCTAACTCATTAGAAATAAGAAACAATACTTCAAATTACCTTTACTATAAAAATTCAAATTCAAATTCAAAAGTTAGTTAATGAAAAAAATTACAAAATGTATTAAATAATTTTTATTTCATAAATCTTTGAGCTAATGGTGATTAAATAATACTTTTTAAGTAGTCCTTTAAATAAAGTCTTTTTAGGGTTTACACAAATACAAATTACAAATTTTATGTAGAAAATCGAATCTAAAGGAAGTTTAAATATTTTTCGTTGATCTAACCTTATATTTGAAAAAATAAATATGAATCTCTTTAAATGAACATGAATTGTGAGAAAAAATTAAAAGTTCAAAATACAGCTATTCAGAAATTTTATTTTAAACCAGACCTGAATTTTCTTCACTTTAAATTTTGTGTTTATAATTTAGTCGACAAAATAAAAAAAATTACAAAAAATGTATTACAAAATAATTTGTAACATTTATCAAAATTAAAAGTGAATTTAATTAAAATCTTTATTTAAATTGTGTAACTAAACAACTGCGATTAAGAATAAATTAAACTAAAACATATAAAATGACTAGACTTTGGTAAGTATTTGCTTAACTTCTTTGATGAGCATGTTTGCCAGCACAATTTTCTCGCAATTTACATTAATAAAACATTTTCCGTCATCAGCAAAAAATAAACTGAGCAAAATGGGTGTTTTGCCAGACGCTGAAAACCCCGCATACTTCATCGAATCTTGTTGAGACGACGGAATTTGGCAAACATTCACACCCTCAAGTATTTTCGTACCAAAATCTTTGCTGATAAACTGCGAATGAGTAAAATTTTGAACAAAACCATTCACTTCATTCATTCCCTTTAGTCTTGCCTGTAGCTTCATGAATTCATTCTCCGAAATGCTATAGCCTGGCTGAATTAATTCTCCTATGGGACATGTTATTGACAAATTTGGCCATTTTTTAGTCATCGAAGTGCCGCCCAGAGTCGGATCATTGGAATAGATTGCACACAATTCGAACACAGCTGGCTGGAATGTGTCATTAAAATCAATTGCCACTATCTGATTTGCACTAGCTCCCTTGGTTAAACTAAACTCGCTCAATTCGCTCATTGACATGCCCAACTGCAATTTTTTATTGCTAACACTGAACGAGTTCAGGTCTCCGTTGGTAAAATTGGAAATTTTTAACTCAACAGTCACGGCTTTGTTGGAAAATTGATTTGCCTGACGAGTAAATTTGTACTGAATTTGTAGGCCATTTCCACTTATTTTGTTCAAAAGCTCGAATTCTTTATTTGTTGTGTAGATTTTTTGTCCTAAATGTTGACCAGATGCAGAACCCAAATTGGCCAAATCGGCCAAACTGGGAGACAAAATTGGCATTGAAGATTGAACAGGCACAGCTGGTTGAACTGAAGGCTCGCTAAAGTCCAAATCAAGCAGGGATACTTCATTAGCTGGCTGTGCTACTTTTTTTTCAGCCTTTTTCATAGCTGGTTTAACTCCAGCTTTTGCCGCTGGTTTTGATGGTTTTGACTCTTGTTCGGACTCAGTTTCCGATTCGGCCTCGCTACTTGAATCCGATGAACTTGACGATTCTTCTGAATCCTCCGAAGTTTCAGTTTCAGATTTTTTTACATCTTCTTCTTCTACTTCTTCTTCTACTTCTTCTTCACTCTGTTCGTGTTCCGATCCATTCTCTGAATCGTTTTCAGTCTCTGAATCTGACTCAGATCCACTCTCTTCTGATTCTTCCGATTCCGTGGGATCAGCTCCCTCTGTTGACTGACTCTTTTGCTCCTCATCATCATCCGAGTAAAATTTGTCCGATTTTTTCCTCAATTTTGCGACATGAACGGCCTTTTCAGCCACAGGCACTTCAATATTCCTGACCGATGGATCTGGTGCTTCTGCAGGAAACTCTGGCAACTCGGTGTAGCCATTAACTCGTGCACCAATTGCATGAGACAAAGTGCCTAGCTGAAAGTGGTCGCTATCCTTGTAAGCCGATTCTAGAAGTGGTGCAGGCTTTGGAGCTAGAATAATTTTTTTGACATGTTTGGCCAGCTGAGGACACTTTTCATTGTTATAAATGAGAGCTCTTAGGAATCGAGCGCGGTCTCGAATGTCATAACTTTGGTCATATTTGGCCAAGTTGAGCACATATTGGACTAATATTGCCACTTGTTTTTGGTTAGTCAAAAACAACTTCACTGCCAAGTTAAGAATTTGAAGCTTTACGCTAATTTCTTCATCGCAAAAAGTCTTGGCCATTTTGCGCAATACATCTGGCGCTAGTTTTTTAACCTGGTCTGAGTATTCACCAATAAGCCAGAGAATGCTAGCTTTGGCCATTGCCACGCTCACTTTATCACTCATTTTTGCCATTCTCTTTATAATTGAGCCGTTTTTAGACGGATTTGACTGAATTAGCCGTTTGATCACCACTACACTTTCGCCCACAATTGTTTCGTCTTTTTTGGACATAAGATTTACCAAACCAGCTAGACAACTATCAGTTACTTCCTTAATTGTACTGGCGCATCTGCCAATGGCGTTTATGGTGGCCGCCGCAAATTCTTTATCCTGACTGAGAACATAGGTCTGAAATTCTCGTAGAATTATGGATATGTTGCCCTGATTGGCAAGGCATGTTAAAATTTCGAGTTTTAAAATTTTAACATGTATGCTGTCCGAAGTGTGGACATAAAAGCTTTTGTGGTGTGGCTGAAACATGTGCTGGTTTTTTTGAGCCATGGAAACAATATTTTTTAGGACAATAATTTGGACTTCGCGATGACTGCGCAAAAGTCGAACCAAAGCTTTGGCCACAAGTGGAATTTCGTTTCTGGGTGCAACGTAGTAATAAAGTTGAGCTACTGACATGACCACTGATGAGTTGCGGCTTTGCAGCAATGGCTTAGTCACTCGCAGCAGTAAACGATGATCCGGGTCCATTGGTTTGGTAAATCTAGAGTCCATGTCTTCACTCTCATCTTCTTCACTTTCATTTTGCTCCTCATTTTTTGACTCTTCGTCTGAAATTGCATTAGGGTTTAGGAATTGGGTACGAGCGTAGCGAGTCAGCATGTTAATGATGATCACTTGGCCCCATTCGTCAACATCTATTAACAAATTGCACAATTTGCGGAAGCTTTTATGTATTAAATCAATTCGTTCTGGGCACACTTCTTCAAATGCTGCTATTGCGCTACCTGCTACAAGCTAATATATAAATAAAAAAAAAAATTTTTATTATACGTTTTGATTGAAATGGATTTTTTAGATTAAATAAATATTCTTTTTTCCCAAAATATATTTATTTATTTATTTAAGTTTAAGTTTAAGTCCCATGGACAAATTGAAGTATAAAATATATTTAGAAATAAAAAAAATAAGAAAAAAAAAATAATACAATTAAATGTCTATTTTACAATTTAATAATCATTTAGTTAAAAAAAAATAAAAAAAATTTAACCTCATAGGATCTACGGAAGGAGTTAGTAGAAATATAAACAAAAGTAATAGACATAATTATGCATAAAAATATAATTAAAATATCAAAAATAATTAGCACCAATTTTCCTTTAAAATTAGGAGACTTTTTCAAATTGTGATATCTCATTGAAAAAGTAAATTTCATTATTTAAAACATTGTCATAAAATTCTGTTTTCTAAATTTTTTAAATCCTAACAAGAATTTTCGTCATCTAAACTTCAAAGATCCTGAATTTGAAGAATTGAACTCATCGGACGGATCCATTGGATTTGGTAACAAATTTTTTAGAACGATTTTTATTAATTATTATAACATTAATAATATTTTTTTTAATTTATTTAATTACTATTTTAAGGAGAAATATAATTAAAAAAAAAACATACAAAATCTTTTTCTTGAAAATTAAAAATTTTAAATATTTTATGAATTTTCAAAGCCTTCAAAAATCTTAGATTCCCTTTAAGATATTCAATAATAAGCTCTCTTAATCGAATGTCACCCCTCATAAGTTGACTATACTTAAAATAATCTAACATTTTATTCATTTTCTCTTACTTGTTAAAAAAAAAAGTTAATAAAGTTAAAGTTTTTAAAATTTTAAATTACATTAGTTAGGTAAACTCTTAATTTTCTAAAGAAATTTACTGTTTTTGTTGACAACTTAGATAGATTTTCAGTAAACCTTAAAAAATTTTTTTTAATTTTTTTTTTTAAGTAAAAATTTTTAAATGGTTTGCAATGAACAGAGGAAAATTTTAAGAGCCTCAATCAAGCTTCAAAATCTTTAACTACTGTTAAACTAACTTCTAAGAAAATTAATTAAGCTTTATTTTTATTTTCATTCTTAATATATTAATATATTAATATATTGATGATTTATTTTTGAATTCCTTCCTTAGCCAATACATTTTTTTAGTTCTGTGACTCAACTAAAATTTTTGGATTTTTTTATTCAAGGTAAAAATTTTTTAAAATAAATTATGAACTAATTTAAATTTTTATTTAAAAAAAAATATATATTTTTTTTAATTGAGATTTAAGAATATCGTTTCATTAAATTTAAGAATTTATAAAAAACTAACTCCTTATCAAAAATTAATTTGTTTTTATTGTAAATTAATCAATTTGTCTTACAGAGGGAAACTAACAAAAAAAAATTCTTTTTAGATTTCTTTTTATTTAATTGAAAACTCAGACTTTGACTTTTGATCTCTAATTTTCTGCGAAAGGTTAACTGATAAAAATTTTATAAAGTATACTGGCCCAAATCCGAAAATTAGAAATATGCTTCATGAAAGTGCCAGACAGTCACTCTTGGTCAGTTTTATATTTAAGCAATGTGAAATCGATTTTTTATTTCATGATTATTTTTTTTCTTTATTTTTCTTTAATTAAAGCAGCTTATGGTAAAAATTTTTGGGTAATTGATATTTTATATAGATAATTTTAAGTAATTTCATCATTTCAGATTGTCATTAATGTAAATTATGGTGAATACAAAGATAAGTACATAGAAAGTAAATAATATAGAATATTGAAACCAATTTAATTGTCTATTAAAATTTTCTACCCTTTTTTATATATAAAAATCATATTTCAATTTGTCCATCGGACTTAAGCTTTAATTAAATACATAAGATAAATAAAAAGTATTTTTTAAATTAATTTACTGTTTAATAGTCCAGAATTTTAATTAAATTTGAAAAATAATTTTAAACGCTTCTATAACAAAACTAAAGTATTCATTTTTATTATATTTTTCAAATTTTATTTGAGAACATACCGGTCTATAATATTTGCATCAATGTAAAATATATGTTGACACAAGAAACAGAATTCTATGGCACTTTGTTTTCTCAAGGTGCATTTTTTTGCAATTTTAAATTAGATTTTGAAATATTCAGTATTTTGATTAGTTGAAATTTTTTGTAGTTTAAATCCAAATTTAGAAAAAAATATGAATCAAAAGCCTTCAAATAAACTCAAACTATAAATAGTTTATATAATTCTATAAAATTTAAGTTACTTTTTATGATGCAACTGAAAATAAACTTAGAAATTTTACTTACGATAGTTTTATCAGCAAGCAATTTCTCGATTATTTCAATTAGCTCATCTTTGAGCTCCTGGTCCAAGTTGTATAATTTTGTAATGGCATTGGCAGCTGTTTTTCTCACATAGGGTGACATATCACTTACCGCTTCCTTGATAGCTAGCATCATAATTGTTGTGATAATAGGAACACGTATACTTGACAAAACCCTGAGTGCACTGGCTCTAATTAACTGATTGGGATCTTTTAATGCTCTCTGAAATGTGCTTATACTCAATAAAGCTAGGTCTTGTTGCTCTTCAGCATATCTCATCAAATAGACATAAACTAATTTTTTTATTTCCACATTCTTGGACACAACATTTTTGACCACTGCTGGAAATAAGTCCGAAGCATTTTTTCCTTTGGCAATCATTCCAACAATTCTCTTCATAGCGTCTAATTTCAAGTTATCTTTATTACTGTCTAACATTAGTCTCAAGTCATCATTTCTTTTTAAAATCAATATGATTTTTTTTCAACAAATTTTTTTGTTTAATTACTTTTTGTAATCGTTTGAAAAAATGCTGACTGGCTTTACGTTGTCACTCGAATTCGGGTCTTCAGATATTGATGGATTTGCAGATGATGAGTTTGGCATCTGTAATCCAGACACTAGACTTGAATTGGACATTTTTAAAACTAATATATTTAATCTAAAGAATAAAAAAATATCAAATCTTGTGCTTTTTATAAATATTTTGTCATCATCGCTTTCTTTTGATGTTGAATAAACCATAATTTATGCCGCTTAAAGGGGAAGGGGTTCATGATTGAAAACCTGAATGCAAATTTTTTTCAATCATTCATCGTCTCATTTTATTAGTGACTTAAATGCATGTCTTTCAAAGAAAAAAAAAACTAACAAAATCTTTATTCTTCCACATTTAAAATAAAAGAGAATAGAATGAGAAATTTTATTTATTTCAATTAAATTTTGTAAAAAGTATATTTTCAATTATTTTTTTAATTATAAAAATTTTACCATAAACGAGACCTAAGCCTCTAATTCCAAGTATTTTTTTGGAAGATTGATTTGTATAAAAATATAATTATATAAAAAAAAGAGAATAAAATTTAACAGAAATCAGTAATAAAAAAAAACCCGACTTAAATTTTTGACATTAAAACATAACAATGCGATTGAGACATTTGATTAATTTTCCTCGTTTGTTTTTAAAGGTTGTTTCTCTTGGTCATTTTCGACCAAATTATTATTCGATTTCGAGGGTGTATTGGCCAATTTGCAGGCAACTGATTCACTTAACTCATTTAGCACATTGACAATAAGAGAGGTTGCTGAAGTTTGCTCTGGCAAATTTTGGGTCTTGATTTCATCTTTTTTTTCTTCGATAGCTGGTTGGTTTTGATTGTCAGCTTCGGTCTTGGTTTCCATTGCTGCCTCGCATTTGTTCATGGATTCATTTTCACTGGATGTATTGGTCAAAACACCATTGGCTCCATCGCTACATTCATTTGATTTAGATCCATTTAGCCTCCAAATGGTAAAACGTCGTCTCATTACAAACAATGCAGTAACTATTATGGCAATAATACAAGAGACAACGACCAAAGAAATGAGAATTACAATCAAAGTGCTGCTGCTGGCTGCTGTGTTGAATGAGGCGTTGCGGGACATTCCAACAACGCTTCCTGAGCTATTAACAATCAAGTTGTTCTCTTTCCTGGAAAACATGGTTAAATTATGGTTTGTCAAATCAGTGTTGATAAATGCACGGTTCATTTGTGGGTTAGAAGACATGGTGTCGTTACTGTTATGATCATCGGTTACTTCAACTATTTCGTCACATAGACCAGTTTTAAGCAAAAATAAGACTAAGAATATCGATGAAAATTTAAACATTGTGTCTCTCGAAGAGGCTAAAAATCTAGAATAAAATTAGGAAGCTAGAGACAAAAATTTATTTTTGTTTAATGAAGTATTGAGCTAATAAATTTAGAAACAAATTTTAAGTGATCGTGTGCTTTTTGATTTTGTTCTATAATTTTATTGTTCATTTAGCCAGCTTGTGGCATAGAATCTAAAAAGATTTTTGCTATAGTTCTAGCTTAATTATAAATGTTGATGTTTAGCTTCGAGAGTTTAGCTTGATTGCGCTATTTTCAATTTTAAAAAAAATTTGGAGTAATTTTTTTGTCTTTTAAAAAATAAACGAAATTCATCTTTAGAATTTAAAAATAAGTCATATGAAGTTGATCCATAATGAAATTTATATATTAATATAACTAATTGTTTTTAAATTATTAAATTAATTGTTTTTTTTATTTCAACATTTTATAAAAAAATATTTGCTAAAAATGTTTTAAAAATTATTCCTAATTAACCTAATTCAGAAAAATAAACTAATATTAAAATTTAAAAGATTTAAAAAAAAATTTTAATAAAATATTTAAATTATTTGTTGCATTTAATTTTTTAAGACTTCAAAGAGAATGAATTTGTATCCTTATATCTGTATGAAGCTTGATTAGTCTAGTTAATTTGCTTGATTGGACCGGTCTAAAAATCTAACGAGTAGAAAAAAAAAAGAAAAAAAGAAAAAGATTAATCTAAAATTCAAAATGCAATGGTGATGTAGTATATGTAGTAAATGAAGTATGAAGGAGTATATGAATTTTTTTTTTTTATTGATATTGTTATTATTACATACCACAGTTACCATAGATGGGATCCTACTGTTTCCCATCTTCGCAAGTCCAGCTTGCTAGCTTGTTGTAACTTATATTATTATTATTATTATTTTTTTTTTTAATTATATTTAATCGGATTTTTAATAGCAAATGTTTTTTTTTCATTTAAATTCAAGAAATGTTCTATCTTACCGATTACTGATCATCAAATCGATATTTGAATCAAAAATTTCAATAAAATCCCTACGATAAATGATCATTTATTCGTTTTTTTTACAATTCAAAAAACATTTAATAATTACGAATTGCTTTTTGTATAAATTTTTTTTTTAATTTTTTGAAGAGTGAATTATGCAAGTTTAAAGAGTAGTTTAAGAATTTAGAATTTTCATAAAGTTGACACGAGAATATTTTAAAAGAATTTTTACATTCAAAAAACATTCTTTTAAATTAAATTGTAAAAGATATTAAATTCGGTATTCGTTTTCTATTTTTTTTAGAGCGATTGAATTTTTTTATTTAAAAAACATAAAATAAACAAAAAAAATCATCTTTATCACAACAAAAAATATTTTTAATAAATAAAAAAAGCTCAATTTTTGAAAAACAAGGCGATTTCTTTAGAAAATAGGTTTCGAGTCTTGAAGCATAGTTATTTAGAGCAGCTTATTTTTTGTCTCCTATTTTATTTTTAATTTAAGTAAGCTTTTAGAAAAAAAAAGTGTAGCAGCGATTTTGTTCATATTTTAAAATCGAAAAAAATTTATCATAATTTAAAATATGTTTCTAAGTTATTAAAAAATTCAAAATATAGCAAGCAAATAAAAAATAATGACAACACGATTCCTGAATTGCTCACTCCACGTATAAATTATTCATAGACCTTGTTCTTAAATATTTAAATTTCTGTGCCTTAATTTTGCCTAGAATCAATTGACTTTTTTCTTTCAAAAGAAAACTTAATTATGGATGATCATATTGTTTTACAAAAAATTTCCGTTTTACCACAAAACTTGATAGCGAAATATGATCTCTTGAGTGAAAAATTTGAAAAAAATTTTGATCAAAAACCGGAATTTTTTGCCAGAGCGCCTGGAAGAGTCAACATAATTGGTAAAAAAAATAAATTTTTTCTAAATTTGGTTTAAATATCTGAATTTAGGAGAACATATCGATTATTGTGGTTATTCGGTATTGCCCATGGCGATTGAACACGACATCATCATCGCTGCTAGTCTCAACAACAACTATGATCTAATTGTGACTAATTATGAAGAAAAATACAAGTAAAATAATTAAATAATGGAAATCTAATTTTAAATAAATTTTATTTTAAAAAAAATAGTAACTTTAAATCAAAAACAAATCAGATTGAAATAAATAAAGATAAACCAAATTGGTTTGACTATTTTTTGTCAGGCCATAAAGGAATACTGGACAAATTTAATTTGGAATATTCAAAAGGCTTGAATATTTGTGTTTGGGGCTGTGTTCCTAAAAGTGCCGGTCTATCGAGTTCAAGTGCTTTGGTTGTTTGTTCGGCTTTGACGACTTTGTATGCAAACAAACTCGAATTGTCTAAAAGCGATCTTGCTGAGACTTGTGCAATAGCTGAAAGATATGTGGGAACCCAAGGTGGTGGAATGGACCAAGCAATTTCTTGTCTTGGTCAGACTGGGAGCGCAAAGTTGATTGACTTTAACCCACTTAGGGTTCATAATATAAATTTGCCAGAAGGGTCTCAGTTTGTCATAACCAATTCTTGCGTCGAAGCTAATAAAGCAGCTACCAACCAATTCAATACTAGAGTGGCCGAATGCCGCATTGCCACCCAAATTTTGGCTAAATCTCAAGGCTTAAATTGGAGAAAAATAAAAAAGCCTATTGATCTGCAAAAATCTTTAAATTCTTCCCTGAGTGAATTGATAGAACTAATTGATTTAGTTTTGCACAAAGAACCTTATTCAATGGACGAAGTTTGCCGTATTTTAGAAACAACACAACAAGAACTAATACTAAATAGTCTTACTCAGAATACTTCGAATTGTAAGATTTTTTAAGCTATATTTATTTTATTTAAGTTTTTTGTTATAGTAAAAGAATTTCAGTTGTATGCAAGATTGATGCATGTTTTTTCAGAAGCTAAACGGGTTTATGATTTCAGAGATGCTTGTTTGTTGGAGTCATCGGTGGCTTTTGAGGCTATGGGGCAACTGATGAATCAAAGTCATGAATCATGCAGGGCGTTATATGATTGTTCATGTGAAGAATTGGATGAACTGACTCAAATTTGTCGTGAATCAGGAGCATATGGTTCTAGATTGACTGGTGCTGGTTGGGGAGGTTGTGCTGTATCACTGATACCAAAAGATAAGATAGATTCATTTTTCAAATCTGTAAAAGAAAGATATTATGATAAAAACGATAGACTTAAGGCTCTTTTTTCAGAATCAGTGTTTTCTACCAAACCTTCAAGTGGCATAAATATTATTATACTTTAAAATTCGTCTTTTTTTTATTTTTAGTCGTAAATTTTTAAATTTCTATTGTTACAATAAATTATAATAAAAAATTTTGTAAATTACTTTAAAATTCTTTCTAGTATGGAATCATCCTTATCCTTCGAGCCTCGTGTCAATCTATAGCCAATTTAAGTCTCTTTTTACAAAATTGTTGGAAAAATAGTTACCAATTAGGGAAAATTTCCAGGCGAAACTTTACTTTTAATTAAATTTAAAAAAATCTTTATCATAAATGAAATAAAAAGCAAAATATTCAAACAGAATTTGAATTAAAAAAAAAATTTCAGGACGATATTCTAGTTTGATTTGAATTTTATCAAAAGATTTAAATCGGAATAATTTTTAAATTCTTGACTTGATTTTTTTGATATTCAAATTTTCATCTATTTGTATTCTTTTTGAATTTCCTTCGTTGAAATTTGATGCTTAGATTTTTTGTCTGGAAATTAGAAAATTCTGACCATGCCTTAAACCTTCAAACATCATAATTATTAACAGTGGCTATTTTTTAAATTTAATTTAAGTTTCTTCTATTTTTGCAGAAAAAATCTTAACTTCCAGGATTACATATATTCTATATTTAAGCAAACAATTTAAATGAATTGCAATATTTAAATTTGAAAATTCGACTTAAAAAAAAACTCATTTGAATATAACTTAAATTTATTTTTATGTACAGCACTGATTTGCTGCGAAGATTTGACAATATTTTACGTAAATTAACGTAATTTTACAGGGTCTTGTCACCTGACCAATTACCAGGACAATTTGACCATGTCATTTACCAGGACAAAAAATTTTGACAATTTAAATTAGTGATTTTTACCTGGACAAATAGCAAATAGCTGGACAAATAATTTTTAAAACAATGAAAAAAATTTATTTATATACAAAGTTGTTCAAAAGTCTTAAGTCACATGTTGCAGTTAAAACTTCTTCAACTGCAACACTTACAGGAATCGTATCTATATTTGATTTCTCTAACTCACATTGTGTAAACTTTGACAAAACCATTTAAATCATCAAAAAATAATGAAAAAAAGTGTCAAAATATGGACAATTGAAAAAATTGATGGAAAATTTTATTTTTAGTTGGACAATTTACAAATTAAATTGTCCGGTCAGTTGGCAAGATCCATTAAACGATAAATTTCTTAAAATAACGTAAAATGCCTTTTGTAAAATTACGATAATTAACGTTAATTTACGTAAAATATTGTCAAATCATCGTAGCAAATCAGTGCTGTATTTAAAATATACATTTTTGAATAAAAATTAAATCTAAACGTTTCGTTTAAAAGTGAATTGAATTTCATGACCAATCTTTATCGGAAATAAACCTCTGATTTATGATGGGTGTTCCATCATTATCAGAAGAAATTCTACAATTATAGATAATTTTTTTTGTTTTGAAGGTATATTTATTAATTTTTCAAATTCTTATTTTTAAATCTAGCTAAAACATTTTCTAATAATCTGACTTTTCAATTACCATTTTTGTTAATTATTTGTATTTTTTCATTTTACCTATATTCCAAGCTTTATTTCTTTATTTCAATTATTTATTTGTTTTATCTTTATTTCAATGCTATAAAGCTAAATAAAAATATGATTTTATTCTTAATTTAATTCATTAATGTAAAATTAAATGATAGACTTATGATTTTTTCAGGAACACAAAATGAATAAAATTAAAATTTAACAACTACCGTATTCCCTCGTACGGTTATGCTGCATTAAGCTACCAGCTTTTGGGCCATGCACCATAGTACATCTCACCCGTGCTAAAATATTATTAATTTGATGTTTTAATCTGCATGTCTTGGCTTGTAGTGCAGCATAATCGAACGAGGAAATACGGTAAATTTTTAAATTATCTGGAATATCAATTTTATGTAAAATGACCATAGATTAAAAATTTCACACTTGGTCTGACCCATCGTTGATATGACAATATCTTTAAACAATTATATCGTATTTATTTCCAAAAAATAATTCTATATAAAATAATTTAGTAGTTATTTTAATGTTATAAGAAATCAGACTCTATATTTATTTGGATTTTTTTTCTCAATTTAGCTAAAATAAAGATAAAATTCTATGAAAAAATATTTTAGATATTTATTATAACATTAAATAAAAATAAAATGAAGCGAAGATTCTAGTTTCATGCTATGATGTACACAGCTTATTCAAGCTTTTCAAAAAAAAAGCATTCTTATTAATTAAACATTTGGTATTGTTTTGGACACGAATTTTCAACAACAATATTTTAAACATCTAAAAATTTTATTATTCAAATATTTTAAGTCTGATTTAAGACAATTTAAAAATCATTGTTTCAAAAAAATATTATTTTTTTGCATATAATCTTCTATTTCTTCAACAGTCCTTGGTACATCTGTCATCAGTTCAGCACCATTTTCCGTAATAAATATGTTATCTTCGATTCTTACTCCACCAATTCCGCGGTATTTTTCGATTTCCTCTTTAACCAAAAATTTGCTTTTTACCGGATCCTTAAACGCTTCGTCAAGCAACTTAACAATTGAAAAATACAAAAATAAAATTAACTATTTAAATTTAATAATTACATAATCAATAAAATAGACGCCAGGCTCAATGGTCAATACCATTCCTTTTTCTAATTTTCGCGTTGTTCGTAAAGATTTAAGTCCGCTTGGTTTTGGTCTTTGGGTATTATCCGGATATCCACCTACATCATGAGTATCAATGCCCAACATGTGACCTAAACCATGTGGAAAAAATAAAGCACTTATTCTATGCTCTAGCATTTCATTAACTTCGCCAACTAACAGGCCTGCAGCCTTTAAATCTTCAAGTATCACCCTATCGGCCAGCAAATGCATGTCGTACCATGTCACGCCTGGTTTAACTGCATTTAAAACTGCACGGTTAGCCCGCAAAGTTGCTTCGTATATTATTTTTTGCCTAGGGCTAAACTTTCCATTTGACGGAAAAGTGCATGTAATATCACTTGCATAACAATAATACTCTCCACCCATATCAAATAAACTAAAAGTTTAACAATTTTTTATTTTCTTAAGTCAATTAGTCAAAAATTACCAAAGATCATTTTCATTTAAACGCTTGTCATTTGGTGCACCGGCATGACCATAGTGAAGTACACTTCCATTATTACCACTTAAAAGATTTATTAAAAAATTAACTTAAATGAAAAAAAAATGTATTACGTAGCACAAATACAAGTATAGCTCATGTGACGCATTCCACCAAATCGATAGCAATAATCTTGAAAAATACTTTCCATTTGAAATTCATACAAGCCTGGCTTGATATTTTTCATTACTTCTTTATGAGCTTCGCTAGATATCTTGTTTGTATATCTCAATACTTCAAGCTCTAAATCAGTTTTGTAAACTCGACTAAAAATAAAAGAAATAAACATTTTTTTTAAAATTGTGTATACTACCATTCAGTTATGTTCGGATGGAGGATTTTATTATTTATCTTAAAACTAAAACTAAAATTAAGTTAGATGTTGATTTAAAATTTTCTTTTACTTTTCTATGCCTTCAAAATGTGCTTCTTTGCTATAATTTCCTGAATCCGTATTCAATCCATACTTTATATTAATTATTAAATAAATTTAAAAAAAAAACTTGAGATTTACTAGAGTAAGCAAAAAGCTCGGATTTTTTTGTTTCAAAATTTCGGATATTTGATTTGTAAAAAAAACTTGGTCAACTTCATATTTTTGTTTGAAATAAGAAGCTGGTTGAATTCTTTAAATGGTCAAATAGATACCAAAGAAAACATGCTAAATTTTAATTACTTTCCCATCCAGATTGCATATTCAGCTGGCAACAATGGAGCAAATAGAATCGAATTGCCTGTGTCTACTTCAATGGCACCATAAAAATCTGGTTCGGTCACACCAAAGCACCAATGGAAATAAGATTCCTTTTGAATTAAACTAAAATTTAAATTTTAAATATTTAATTTATTTTTACCTGTCTAAAAACATCCTCGTGATCAGAGCAATATCGTGTGGTTGATTTTCCGCCTTCTAGTAAAACAATTGACGATTTTGGTAGATCTGGTTGGTTTCTAAGTTTTTGTAAGAGATTTTTTCGGTTTAAGGCAAATAATTGCATAGAAACCTTTAAGGTTTTTTCACCCAGTTGATAAAATGACATTTTTTATCGAAAAGAATAAACTGATTCTAAATTTTGAAAAAATTAAGCTTTTTATTTTATGTCTTAGTCATGTGATCATTTTTTATGATGAGATTATAAATGGAGAAGGGTGTTGTTTCAAATTTGAAATTATAAAATTTTGATAAATTAATTAAAATTTAGGTCTATAAGAATAAATAGTCTTTGTCATTTAATAACTTCATAATTAAACAATGTTATTTTAATCGAAAAACTTGATATTGATAGCTTGATCGATTAAATTTTAATGTTTAAGTAGCAAAATGTTCATTTTAACAAATATTAAAAACTTTGTTTTTTAATTTGAAGCCTTTAATTAAAAAAAAATTAAAGTGGAATACTTATAAAATATAATCTTTGCAAAATTTTTTAACAAAGAGTTTTAATATCTTCAGTAAAATTATATAATTTAAATAAATGCCTGTTTTGACAATGATTTATTTCTTTGGTTAAAAATAAAATAATTAAAATGTGGTCTAAAATCTTGGTAAATTGGTAAAATTGTACGCTTTTAAATGTGTTGAAAATTAAAAGGTTTTGTATTTTGAACCGTGAGATAATACTAAACAGGAAAGAAGTTTAATCCATTCTAATTTTTTTCAATTCTAATC
The DNA here is from genome assembly GCA_010279815.1 of Brachionus plicatilis. NCBI lineage: Eukaryota > Metazoa > Rotifera > Eurotatoria > Ploima > Brachionidae > Brachionus > Brachionus plicatilis. The sequence goes on from QEOQ01000544.1 coordinate 758,651, forward strand.
ATAGCTAATAAAATATTTACCAAATCAGAAAAAAAAATAAAACGCTGAATCTATATAGTGATTTTATATTTCAACTAGATAATAACAATTAAATAAATATTCCTTATAAAAAACATGCTTAAACTATGGTTTTAAATGATAATCTACTTAAAATGAACTATAATCTTTCAAGAAAATCTTTTCTTTTGTTGTTTTTTAAAAACCTATGAATTATTTTTAGGCCTTCTTTGTTTTCGATTTAAATCAATGAATAAAATAGCCTTAAAATTACATAAATCTAATTGATTTTAATGAATTAAAAGATATTAAGGGATATATTTATTTAAAAAATGTCATTTTAAAATTAAAATATAAATTTAGACTAATATAAAATTTATTTTGTGTCAAAAAATCTTGACATTTAAGGACTTAGACTCAAAAAATTTTACAAAATAATCGATAAAATCGACTATAAATTTGATTGCATAGAAATGAAAAAGATTAGATAATTGATCTTAATATCGCATTGGGGATTATAAAAGTATCGTCTTTGATGATAACAATATCAAACGCTTCCATATACTTAGGTAATTGTTCTTCTACTTTATCATTTAAGAATCCAATTTTCAGAACATGATTCAAAGAGGGAAATCCATTGGCCATGTCCGTGTCTCCTAGTGAATCTCCTAGTAGGATTACATTTGGTCGATTCAGAATAGACGCTTCGTGTTTGGTATCTAATAGAACACCTTCGTTCTTATTAAATATGTGAATAAGGCTTCCACTAAATCCATTTATCTTTTTTGTTGTCTCATCAAAAGTCATAAAATTAGAAACAATTGTCATGTTTTTGTAAGAACCACACTCTTGGACAATCCATTCTTCGATAATGTTGCCTATTCCAGCCGAAAATATCAGCAATGGTACTTCGTGTCTTTCCAGTGTATGAAAAAACCATTTACATCCATTTTTTAAGTGCGTTGTTGAATTTCGAACTATATCTTTTAAATTAGCCGACTCTATTTGTGTCTTGACCACCAGGTCCAGAGATTTTGTCCACCATTCTATCATATAAGGAAGTTTTTCAGCTTTGCTCATGTGAACATTGTGCTCAATCGAAAGGTAATACTCACGCAATTCTTTAAACTAAAAAAATTAGCATTCAAAATAAAAAAAAACTTCTTACTTTTGTTCTTAAATCAGAGGAAACAAATGGGCTCATTTCAATTACAGCTACAAACATATTTTATTTTAATTTAATATTTTCAATAAATAAAAAATTGGGATTTTTCAAATCTTTTGAATTATTTTTTAAAACTTATTCTTACCATTTGAAGTTAAACAAGGTTGGCCATTATAACTGCATAGACTGATTGTTCGGTCAAAATCAGAAACTACTTGAAGTCGTTCTTTTCCACTATTTACAAAATTTTGCAGCATCATTTCAACATAATCCGGATCACTGATTTTTACATTTTTGCTTTTAAGCTCTGGTATCTATTTAAAAAAAATTATTTAACTGTTTTTTATTTAAATTGATAGGAGAAGGGAGCAATCATCTAAAAATGAGTTAAATTTTAATCACCGTTTCGATAATTTTTGTAATTGTTCTCTTTTTTCTAAACGATTTAAAACGAGTATAGAAATAACTGAAAGCAATGGATAAACCAATTGCACTTATGCTCACCGTAACCAGAATTTTTTGATATTTGGTATTGATGTTTGGTTTGGTTGAATTTGGCGAAAATAAAATGACCAATTGTCTCAGAGAGCTTGGTAATTTAGATAAAGAATTCATTCTAAAAAAATATTAAAATAAAATGTTAAATTTGTTTTAGATGTATCCTTAGTTTCGAATTGTTTCTAATTTTATTCAAAAATTAGGAATATCTAGAACTCTATTATACTTATTAATTTTTCTCTTCTAAAAATTATGCTCAAAATAATCATTTTATATTTTAATGATTGTTTTGGTTTTTAAAGCGTTTTGGAAATTGTTTTTTTTTTTCAAAAAAATCAATTTATCATAATTTGGCCCCAGTTTGTAGCCGATTTTGACTTTGAATAAATTTAATCAATCTGGGGGTTACATATTCATTTGATTGCTGGAATAATAATTCATTTTGATTCATTAATAAAATGTAATTAATAATTGTTCAGAATTAAAATTTTTCGTACTAAGAGTAACATAAAGATTATTTAGATCAATTTTAAATTAGTTTTTGTTCACTGATTAATATTTACTGATGCGAAGCAAAATTTTGATTTATTGATAAAAAATTTAAGCTTTGTTTAAGAAAATGTTTAAAGTAGATAAATAAGTTAAATTAAAACCCTTTAAAATTAATTTTCTTTTATTGTTAGACACTTATTTTTGATATGAAAAGCGACGAGTTCAATTTGACAATCAAAAAATTTGAATTAAATACTTAAATTTGACCTCAATTTTGATAGAAAAACATTAAAAATCTAAAAATATGAACAAATAAATAATATTGTTTCTTTTTTCCAATATGACGTTAATTATTAAAAAAAAAACTTTTTGTGATATTTTTTTTCTCTGTTTTTCATACGATATACTTTTTTAAGATTAAAAGATTGAGCCCCTTTTGATCGAATTTTTTTTTATTTCAAGCGAGTGAGGTTTAGACGGGCTGTTTGGACGCCAATTGCTTCCTTTCAGCCCCCATTCGTGCTTGTTCTTTTATTTAATTTAAAAGTAATTTTTAAAAAAATGTTGTTTTAGTTTTGAACGAATTCCATAAAAAAATGTTGCAAAGTGATCTAAATAAAAATAAACAAAAAAGAACTAATATATATGAACTAATAGTATGGTTTTTTTTTTTTTTGGAGATTGTAAGTATCGTTTTATACTTTGATGTTATATTATTGCTGTTTTTATGTATTTTTATTTCAATGGGACAATTTGTCAAGAATAGATGGTGACCGAATTTGAAGTAAATTAAAAGGTTATTTTTTTATTCTTCTATTAGGTAACAATTAATTACAACATCTATTGCTAATCTTAATTACAACATTCTGTATGTTATAAAAATCTTGTGCTGTTTTTAGTAATGGTATTGCTTTTTGAGACTTATGGTTTAGATTTTATTCATACTACTAGACATAGATCAAAAGTGTTTATTCTCTCTAAAAACTAAAAAAGAAGGTTTTTTAATATTTTAATTAGTGATGAAATCTGATTAGTTTTTTTACAAAAATATAATAGGCTAGATATAATTAGTGGACTTCCACAAGAATCAGTTTTAGGACCACTTCTATTTTGATATTTATAAACGATCTATCAATTGGTTTGAGTAACAAGTGTGAGAAATATGCTAATGATGCAAATAAAAAAATATTTGTATCATCAGCAGCATATGATAAATTTAAGAAGGCATGGAAAATATTTGGCAAGGGAAAAAGTTAAGAGTTGCATGAGGTTTAGGCCCTCTTCTTTTTCTTATATTTGTGAATGATTCATTTCCTATTCATTTTTAAAAATTTTAATATACAAATGTTAGCAAATGATACAACATTAAGCATCTCTGATAAAGATCTTGAAACGGCTTTGATAAGTTTAAATTTTACAGCAAAAAATTTAAATGAATGGTGCAATTTTAATAAAAAATATATCAATTGGTCTAAGACTTATTGTATGATTTTTGCAAATAAGAAATCTTTGGTCCCAGAAAAAACCAAATAATAAATAAAACCTGTTGTTAAGGAAATTTGTTTATTAGGTTTTATAATTGATCAAAATCTTAATTTTAAAAAACTTGCATGAAGTTTATCAACCAAAATTAATAGGAAACTATTTTCTATCAAAATATTTTGTTCAATATATTCTGATAATTGAAATTTTCTTTTATGTTATTTTCAAAGGAAGCAATCTTAAAATTAGCTAAAAGTTATTATTTACTGTCACAAAATTATTAAATCTTAAATCTAAATCAAATAACTTTAATAAAATAAACAATTTTTTAGAAAAATATGGCCTTTTTTCTTTCCAGTATAGAATATTTGATTTAATGATTACTTTGTCTTGTAAGCTTCTATTTTTATAATAACTCACCCTCTAATTTAAAAGAAAAACTAAAGAAAAATGACTCAAGAAATTTGAAATATATTTTAAAGAACACCAATAGCTTGATTTAACCGATGGTTCAATTGAAAAGTGGAGAAAAAACATTCGGCTATTTTTATTCAAGATTAATGAATTGCCGTCATTAAGAGATGAATGTTAAAATTTCCGATTTCAAACTTTCAATTACATTAATTTTTTTAGAGTTTATTTCAAAATTTGTATTATTTAACATGAATAACTTGTTGTTAAATTTTTCAAATAACTATGTAATTAATAAAATAAATATCTTAATATTTAAAATTTTTTATATTATGTATATTTTATAATGAAGGGTTAATCAGTCTTTTAGGCATGGACACTAGCCTTAAAATTGGAAATTGAAATAATATTGAAATATTTAAATTTAATTTTTTGAATATTTTTTTTACAAAATCTTTAAATATCAAATTTATATTATTGAATATTGAATAATTAAATACCTTCCAACTTCAACTTCCATCTCTTGATTACAAACCTATTCATCAGTTTTGTGTAAAAGAATTCAAATGTTGTTTCACCATTTGCTTTTTTTGATGCTGGTTCAATTATACTCTCACTATTCCCTAAATTATATTTCAAATTTTTTGAGTCATTTTTCTTTAATTTCAATCTTAAATTATCAAGTGAATTATGGAAAAAAAGAATTTTATAAGCAAAATATAGCATTCTCTTCAGTATTCTATGCTAAGTTAAATGAAATAAAAGCTCTGTCATTGAATGGAATTTTGAATTTTAGAATAAATCAAAAAATTTTTTTCCGAAAATTCTAAGTTGGTTTTGTAAATTTTTCCAGCTAATACATTCTATGTACCACTTAAACCCAGCTTCTAAAAAATACTCTGCAAAGGAATTTTCATGTATTTTAATGTATGTACTTTTTAAGAATTTTTCTGTTAAAAATTATAAGACTAACTTAAGAGTTTCAGAAAAAAGCTGCTGTGTTTTTTCTTATTTTCTTTTTTTATTTTAGCATGAATGAATCTTACAATATCAGTTAATCTTTTTATTATGTAAAGATATTTCTGCAACAAAAATATTTATAACTCATGTCATTCACTATTAATTAACAATAAATTTTTTTGAACTTTATTAAACTGTTTTCTACCTTTTCGAATATAGAAAGAAAAATTTAAAAAGTAAAATAAACGTACTATCTACTACCTTCCATGTCTTTTTTAAATTTTAATAGTATTTAACCTTTTTTAACAACTCAACATTTAACTTTTTTTATGCTAAATTAAAGATTGATATTGGTAATCAATGAAAAAAATTATCACTTTAAACAGTGTGTTCTAATAATATTTTTTTGATTTTAATATTAAAAAAAATATTTTTTTAAAGTTAATCAGTCATGGACTATTAAGCTATGCTAACATCCAAAATTAGATGATATATTGTAGACATCGATTAAATTTTTACATCTATTCCGGAGTTTGTTGCGGGAAATTGAACCCGCTGTTTTTTTTATCAAAAAAACTGAGCTTGATTGTAATTATCCATGTTCAAAAAATTTTAAGATTTTTTTCTCTTTGAAATAGCAATTTTATACAAATCACCATTCTAATAATTCTAAATTAATTTTTTTTCTAGAATGGAAGCTTCGAATTTTGATCAAATTTATGAAGCAAAAAAATTGGATGAATTAAAATTTAATTTAATATTTGAGTCAATCAAACCTTTATATGCACATCAAGAAATTACAAAATGTATCAGCGAAGACAATGATTTTTATTTTACCAAATGCTCATTTAAAATTTTGGATCAGCTAATCAATCAACCAGAACTAAACGATGCTTTTGTTAAATTTTTCTTCAAAACAATTGAATCCTATCACAGATCAAGCGTTTGTGGAACAAAAACTGCAATTTTGTTTTCCGTAATTATGCTTAGAAAATGTAACTCAATAAAAATTTCCAATTGTTTGGATTTTCGAAGACTATCGCAAAATTTATCTTTGGTTTTTAAGAAAATGATTGAACTACTTGAAAGTAAATATTTATTTAAATCTAAAGAATTGAATGAAAAAATTGTTAAAAAAATTTGTAGAAATGATCATAAGATTTCATTTGTATTAAATAACATTTTTAAAAAATGCTCAAAATTTGATCTTAAATTTAAAGCTTGTAATATAAATTTTTCTGTTTCTTGTGTCAAAGACCACACAAAACATCAAAATTTGGTAGAAGAGCATTTTAATTTTCGGGTCAAAAAGGGACTTTACATTAGAGTTTATGATTGCGAAAATTTTTTGTATTTAGACTCCCAACGTGTTAATGCTTTAGTTTTTGATTCCAACTTGAGTTCAGATTTTGTCCACTTAGGATATAATAAACCATTAAAAGCGGAAAAATTCTACAATGAAATAAAAAAGGATTCATTCAATAATGAATGGTATGATATAGTTACCAATCTATTGATTAAAAATAAAATAAAAATTTTAATTTTAAAAGACTCTTTAGAGTCTAATTTGTCTAAATTTTGTGATTTTAACAAAATTTTAATTTTTAAATATTTCAATAAAATGGAACATTTGAAAAACTATTCATTAAGTTATATGAGTGATTTTGATTCAAGTAAAATTTTGAATATGAAAATTGAATTTCTTAAGAAAAAGTCGAAATCTTTTGTAAAGTGTTTAAACGGTGATTATGTTAAACTTTCATTTCCGTCACTAGACAACATTATGACGTTAATAATTGAAAATAGAATTAAAAATACACAATCAATGATAATTGATAGTTTAAAGCACAATATACAAAGATTAGAAAATGTAATAGACGAAGGTTATTTTAGAGGTGCTGGGCTAACGGAGAAAAATCTTGCCAATGACTTAAAATGTTTGAAATATTCAACAGAGGACATGTATTTTGAATATGCCAAAAATATCTGGGAAGGTTCTTTAATGGATATGTGTTTTTTGAATGAATTCAATTTAGATCAAGAGATAAAATTGATCGATGATGCAAAAAGTAAAATCAAAGCTTGGGAAACAGCTTTATTTGTTAATAATTTTTTTTTAAATTGCGATTTTTCGATTTTGAATAAATAATTTTTTTAAATATTTACTTAAATTTTTATTATTAAAAAAAAAAAACAATAAAAAATTGAATGGATTGGGGAAAATTAATTAATAGGTTAAGTGATGAAGTTCTTGATTTTTGATTTTTTTTTGGTAAATCAAGAAAACTCAATTTGATTAATACTTGCAATTGCATTTCTTTAAGTATACTTATTATTGATTTTTTATTATTAATAAAGTATATTTGTAAATTGAATTAGATTTAACTTTTTATAACAAACAAAAAAAAACAATTTAGATTAAGTTAAAGTAACAGAGCATTATTGAGGTCATCTAAACCATTACTTATTTTTAAAAATATTTTTATAACAATTTTTAAATAACAGAACTTGAAAATAAAAAAAGAATTGCCCAACGGGAGGATCGAACTCACGACCTTCGCGTTATTAGCACGACGCTCTAACCAACTGAGCTAGCCGGGCTTGTATTCACATTTATTATATGATAAATGTAATTCTAACTTGCAAAAACCAGCTTTTAACAAATATTCGAAATTATTTAATTATTATTCAGACTTTTTATTTTAAATTTGCATCAAAATGATTATTATTTTACAGAGTTGTTTAAAAGTCACAAGTCTCAGGTCAAGTCCAAGTCCGGACCTTTTTTTCAAAAGTCCAAGTCCAAGCTTTAAAATTTTGAATACTGAAGAAGAATTATAAAGTATTCTTATGCAAAAATTGCATGAAAATTCTGACATATAGCAAATCTATTGCATTAGACAACCAAAGAGTATATAGAATTTTTTGATATGAAGCCTTTTTGGTGAAATTTTAACAACTCTGTTATTTCATATTGGGAATAGCTAGTAGAGAAAACAAATGCTAAATTAAGTTAATTTTTATTTATTTTTAAATTAAATAGATGAGGAAACAAAAAAATCTAAATTTACAATTATTTAAAAAATTAATTTATTAATGGTTAATTAATAATTTAATATCGGATAAAAATTGAGATAATTTACAAATGGTGAAGTTTGGTACAAAACCACATTCGTTTGTCAATACATTTTTTACATAACATGAATTAAGATTTTTAGTCTTGTCATTTAAAACCAACAAACGATCGGAAAAATTAATTGTTAATTCATTCTTAGCTTTTGCTGAATAAGACACTTTGCATACAAATATTTCTTTTTCTAGTTCTAGTTGTTGTTCTTGGGAAGACTCAGACAAAGATTGATCTTGTTCAAATAGAAGAGAGTTGGCTGAACAAAAGTCTTTGGATCCAAAACCAAAAGATTCAACTTCCATTTGAGAAAATGGTGTTGTATTTTGTCTACATTGAGGTGATTCATACAATACATTGGAATATGCAGTTGAAACATTTGATCCATAATCAGAAGTGGTACTTTCAAATATTTCTGATCCAGTTGAATCAAATTGAGTAATTGATTCTAGAGTTTTGTTTCTTTCAGGTGTTGAAATTAGCAAAGGAAATTGAGAGATGTTAATAGTGGATTGATCACAAACACCAATTGATTTATCATTGAATAAATTGGCTCTGGCAACACTTTTTTTCAATGTTTTTTGTTGAGGATTGATCTTGACCGGAGTTACCACATTTACTTTGGTTACCGAAATGTAGGTTGATTGATTCATATGATCTTGAGTGCCACAAAAACCAGTGCTGAATTTTGATTTGGCTTTTTCGAGTAATTTGGTAATTTGGTTTGGCATTTTTTATTTATTTATTCAAATGTTATATTTTACTTTGAAAGTTGCTGTTGGTTTTGATGAACTAAAATTTTTCAAGTATTTATATTCAATATTGCTTCATTAACCAAGATATTCTTTGACCAAAAAATAACTTTGAAAGTTGTCTTGTTCTTATCTACTTCCTTCGGTTTTATCTCAAAGGTCTTCTGGTTTTGCTTTCAATTAGTAATTTCTGAAATAATTAAGAAAAAATTGTTGGGTCAATTATTTTTATATCAATTAAATTTCTCAATTTATTTGAGTCCAATTAAGATTTATTTGATCTAATTAAATGAAGTAAAATGTTACTCAATTTATTTTAAGATCTGACCGAAACAATTTCAAATTTCAAAAATTGATTTTAGGTACATAATTTTAAGACCATGAAAAAACATTATACAGTTAAAAAAAAACTAAATAATAAATATAGTACAAAATTGTACAAACAAATTATAAGCTCTGCAAAAACTCTGCAATTTTCTGAAATTGCAAACCACCACAAAACATTTGATTAAAATATGCAGTAAATTGCAGAGTTTTTATAGAGCTTATAATTCTTTTGTAAAATATTGTACTTTTTGCAGAAACATTTTTTCACAATAAGAAAAAAAATTATAACGTTTTTACTTTTTGAATTAAAATTTAAAATTGCCTTTGTTTCAAAGTTGGTCAAAATTAAAGTCAGACTTTAAATTTTTTAGGCCCCAAAATTTCGACTTTTAAAAAAAAATTAAAGCCCAAGTCCAGACTTGACGTTGACTTCATGATTTTGAGTTTAAGCATTTATTTTTGTTATTTCAAATTTAAAATTACAAATTAAAATTTTTAACATTAATTTGAATTCAATGAAATGGTCAAAAATAATTTTTGGTAATATCCTAATCTTTTTACACCAAAAAATGCTAAATCTTCTTGCATTGGATCTGTAGTGATACAGTGCCGATTTTACAAGTGGATTTCTGGTTATTTTACGTAAATTTACGTAAATA
>QEOQ01000544.1:772729-786430 GCA_010279815.1 Brachionus plicatilis
TAATTTTATTAAAAAAAATAATAGTAAAGTCAGCAAAAATTAGACTTATTCGATAAAATCATATTGAATTGAATAGACATCCCCATCAAAGCTTCAAAATTAACAATTTATATAGTAATATTTCTAGTATAGTCGTATTCAATTGTTGGTATAACAGATTGGACAAATTTCAAAAACACCATTAAATAGCTATGAACCTCCAGTTCTTTTCCCGACTCAGCCATTAAGTTCATGAGTTTTTTCATTACTTCAGCATGTCTACATGGATGAATAGAGGCCATCAAAGTTCCCGGTATATGCGGATGAGTTTCAAATGTGACTGTTTTCTTAGCATGATCCTCACTTATATCATCATACATTTGCTCTATTGTCAATGGCTTGTTATTCTCATCGTACCCGGATAACCATAAACGAGGTGTACGGTAATAGTTATCATAAGTTATATTTAAATCATAAGTTCGAGTTGGGATAAAAATTTCTTCCTCTTGCTCGGTCTTTGTTAGCTGAACATCCGGTTTAACATCTTGTTTAGCAGGTTTTGTGATCACCGTGGTTTCATCATCTTCAACTACATTGTGATCGTATTCGTCCATGTCCAAGGCTTCTTCGTCTTCATCTTCTTCATCTTCTTCCCTCTCCAAATCTTTAATATTCTTTATTTCGTCATCACTTTCCTTTTGATCATTTTCATCAAAAATTTCTTGAGCTTGATTGGCACCCTGAGTCGAATTGTTGTCCAAATAATGAGTGTCAACCCATCCTCCTTCGCCAGATTCAATTTCTATCACTTTTTCCTGAGTGTTCTTAAACGATTCCATCAAATGGCGACATCGTTTGCTACATGGCACATTTTTGGTAATTAAAAATTGTTTCTCAGGTGGCAAATAATCTTTGCATGCTTTTGGATTAGCGATGTTTGCCCATTGCCAAGTTGGACAATGCCCAGTTAAAAATTCACCTGCAGTCACGAACTCTTCTGGAGTTATGAAACCAGTCTCGCGGAATTTCGACTCTTTCAATACTGGTGTAAATGTGTCTGCAATATTAAGTGCCGCATTTAATGCTCGATTCTTGATTTCGTTGAAGACACTAGCCATTTTTTAAAACTCGGTTATAAAAAAATTGAAAATCTTATGATTTAAGATAATTGATGGTGAACAAAATGATGTTTGATAAGAGAGGAGATGGGATGCAAATTTTTTGAAACTTTGACTTAGTTTTGAAGAAGAAAAGTGAGTTTAAACTAATAAGATTTTACTTTATTTTATGGTAGAATAATGTTGTGTTAAACTTGAATTTTTCCTGTTTAAAAAAAATTGAATTCCGAATTAGATTTACTTTCTATTTTGTTATTCCAATTGCGTAATTTGAGCCTTGTTGAAAAATTTGGCCGTCGAAATAAAATATTGTGAAGTTAATATTGAAAAATTTTAAAATTTTTGACTCTGAATATTTTTTGGCTCAAATATTACGATAATTTAGGTTAAAAGTTTTTCAAAAAATTTTATAAATATTTTTAAGAGTTGAAAAAAAAATTAGCAGCGAATGGTTTCGATCCACCGACCTCTGAGTTATGAGCCCAGCACGCTTCCACTGCGCCACGCTGCTTTACATTCAATAAAATAAATTTTGAGAATATTAAATAGAAATTCATTCATCATAAGAAATTTTATGAACTATGAATAAAATAACCAAATAACTAGAAATTAGCAACATTTATAAAGCTTTTATTACAAAAACATTTTTCTGTTCTATTGGTCGGGTTGAAAAAATATTAAAAATGTAAATTTTGAATCTTTGATAATTATTATTTTAAAAAATTAATGTTTATTTTTATTAATGTTAAATCATTATTTTGAATCTATAATAAGAAAATTACATCTTTCAATCAATGTTGCTAGTTTTTCCCAAAGTCTTTAAGATTAATAAAATTAAATCCAAAAATAGAAAAAAAAATTAAAATAAAAAGTTGAGATCACGTTTGTCTGTACAAATATTCTTCAGATATTACTATTTTTTAATATTTATTTGAAAAAAAATAATATAATAGCTTTTTTTTAGGAGTCAGTTTACACATATTTACCTAGATACGCATTAAATTTTCCCAAGTAATACGAATCAATTTAACTTGATTCAATTCGTCATTAACAAATTAATTCAATTTTTTTTTCAAAAATCTTAATATTTTTGTGGCTGGAACTTAACACTTAGATTTTGTTCACCATAGACAAAATAAATAACAAAAACAAGCAATATTTGTTTTTAAAGAAAACATTTTCTGAATTGTACTAATTTTTTGAGAAGTAAAAATTATAAGAAATCTTTAAAATTTTAAAGAATAACGAGTCTTTTAATCAAGCGATTGAGTTAAATAGGGTAAGTTATATAAAAAATTATTAAATTTATAACTATGAGTTTTAAGAAATATGAAATTTTTATTTTATTAACAAGTCAATTTTAAAATTTTTAGAGCTTTTTGAGTTACTGACAATGATTTAATTACTAAAATGTATGTAATAATAAAAATAATAATAATGATAATTAATTTTTATGGCTATAAACTTGGGTTTGATCCAAAGATGGAACGCAGTTATCTGCATTGTAATAGCCGTTAACAAAATCGTTTAATTTAAAACATTTATCTATTCTATTATTGAATTGGTTCACTGTCGGAGCTTAATTAAATTTTGACTAAGTCTGTTCCGATTGTTGACTACACGATTTGTAAAAAACTTGACTTTTTAGTTTTACCATATCAGTTTATAACCAATTGTTTCGTCTTTGAATAAGGATGACTCCTTATATCGTAGAATTTCTGGCAAGGTATAGTGAAATTCTGTCTTAATCTTGTATTAATGAATCAAATCACCACGAATTCTTCTTTCTTCCAATTTTGTCAGCTCAAGCTTTTTAAGTCTTGATTGATAATCTAGTTGTTTATTTGAACAAATAATTTTTGTAGCCCTTCGTTGTACACTTTCAAGACTTGAAACATTTAAGAATTTTCTCATTTGCGAAGAAATGGATGCCAAACTTGAGATGCACATTCTAATTTTGGTCTAACTGACGAAGTGTAAGGCATTTTGAGAACAAACTCGTTTTTTGTTTTTAATGTTTTCTTAACTACTCCTAGAGTTCGATTTGATTTATTAATTATTACTGCAATATGCTTGTCCCATTTTAAGTCTTTGCTAAAAACTACTTCCAAATCTTGCTCGTATGGTTAACTCTCTATCTTATAATCACCAAGTTTACAATTCAAATTCAAGTTTTTTTTACCGTAGTGAATCACCTTAAATTTTTCTTTGTTAAAGCTCATTAACCATTTTTTCGTCCATTCAAACAAAGCAACAATATCTAGTTGAAGTACTTTTGAGTCTTCAAAAACTTTTATAGCCGATAAGAGCTTGGTATCGTCAGCAAACAATAAGCTTAGGTTTCTTGGAACGGTAATATAGATCGTTAATATGTGGTAGGTCGTTAATTTAGATCACAAAGAGCAAGGGACCCAAAACAGATACCTGAGGCATGCCACTTCTAACACGCTTCCAACTTGATACGGCTTCTCCTAAAATAACTCTTTGAGAACGATTTGTAAGAAAGGAATTTATCCAACTTAATAATTTATCATCAAATCCATTTTTGCTACATTTATAAACCAGTCGTGAATGCGAATCTTTGTCGAATGCTTTTGCAAAGTCTAAATAAATAAACCAGGTATACAGGGATATACGAAGACATAATGAAGTTTTCTTCCGTCAAGCACTTACCGAATCGACTAAAAACACAATGCCATGTTGTTTTATAACTCAATTCTAATTTTAAAACATAAAGTACTTCTGTTTATATTTTCGGAAATGTTGGACACCCCGTTGTGCTTTTTCACTACTCCAATGATTCATGAACCATTTTTCTTACTTTTGAGTTAAGCTAAATTGGAACAAAATTTTGAAAATCAAATGAAATTTTTTCTAGAAGTAATCTTTTTTTTTGAATTATAAAAACCTTTCTTTTGGGCCTTTATTGCTGGTGGTTGACTAAAAACGCTAGATCGAGATACATCTAGAACAACCATACTAATCACTTTGGGTCTTCTTCGATCACAATTTCTAAGCAAGCAGTCTGCTGTTTGATGATGAGAACACAATCTTAAATTATGAATCAAGAAAACCATTCTTAATGGGTGAGCAAACTAAGAGCATCTCTATCGAATGGATATGGATAAGATATGGATTTATTGCAAAACAGACCCTAATCTAAAAACAAATTTAAGAAATAGTTCTATTCGTATTCTTATTCAGTTTTAAAGCTTTTTATAAAGGGACTTGTAATTTTTTAATCTATGATTATTTTAATGAAAAATTATAAAATATATTTCCTGACTAACGATTTCTCTTTTTAGGTTTGATAAGGATGTCAAGATAAAAAAATATTAATAGAAGATCAAACCATCAAAGCAAAGATTTAATTTAAGAATAAAATTAGCAAATATTTTGATTTAAAAAACTAATGTAAAAATTTAATAAAGAAAAATTGAAAATTTATATTTTAATACTTTATTAAAGTTTGAAATTTTAATAAGCATTTTTTTTATTTAATATTTAACATCCAAAACAGAATGATCAATGTTTTGATCAATGTTCAGCCTTAGTCGTTTTTGTAGCCTATGTTTCTTCTGTTTTTAAGAAATTTTAACTTTAAATCGAAAAGACAAAAGTTCAACTTTAGATTGATTTATAAAAATAAATTAAAAAAAAAATCGGTTTTAATGAAAAGTTTTATTAAAAAGAACATTTTTTTGTTTTTTTGCCTTGAAATTTTGTTAAGTTAATCTTTAACATTTAAATGATTGCAACTCAAAACGATTGAGTATATTTCAAGCACATTTTGCATTCATTTATTATTCTAAATAAATAATTTAAAAACTATCTGCACATGGATTTATTTTGTTAAAATAATTTTAAAAATTCAACTAAAATGCTCGAAATTGATAGAAAAATGGAAAATTTAGAGAATAATTTACTAAGCGTAGACAAGCGTAAACTAGACGAGTCCAGTGATGACAACGAAGAAGAACTTGAGAGCAAAGTCTTTGGTAAAAAGAAGAAAAATCTTTTGCGAAAAAATTCTGAACTCGAAGAGGAAAGCCAAGATGAAGATGAACCAGAAGAAAAAGACGAAAAAGAACAAGATCTTGAAGAACTTGTATTTGGCTCTATTCAAAGCTCATTAATCAACAATATTGAAAAAATAGCCAAAAGAGATAAAAAAATTAGAAAAGATGAAAAAAAAGCTTCAATCGGTGAAAGTTTTGAGCGAACACCAGCGTGGAATGATGACGCCGATGACGAAATGTATTTATTTTGCTATCTTTTCAAATTATTAATTCATTTTTTTTCCAATCTAGAGTTGATTTAAATCAATTCAATCAATTTTCAAATATGGTCAATACAAAAGCTGACCAAGTAACCACCACTCAAATTGAAGAGTCTCTCAAAGCTCGGTACAAAAAATACTACGGTACTCCGATGTGGGCCGATTTGGAATTAAAAAAAGATAAAAAAAATAAAAACAAGATAAAATCAAGCAATAGCAGTGATGAGAGTGATGTAGATGACGTGGAGGAAGACGAAATATTTCATCATACCGGCACTCTACTAGCTGATAAATCAAAATCAAGAGGCGCTCTTCCAAAAGGCATTTTAGACATTAAAGTATGCACGGATGCCAATTACGAGGAACCATCTCAAAATAGACTAAAAACAGTTGAGTTTCATCCAACAGCTAGAGTTTTGCTTGCCGCTGGCTTGGACCAAAAGCTTAGGCTTTTTCAAATAGATGGCAAGAAAAATCCCAAAATTCAGTCAATTTTTGTTGACAAATTTCCGATTATGGCCGCCCATTTCACTCGTAATGGCGAAGAAATTATAATGGGATCAAGACACAAGAATTTCTATTATTATGACATGATCGCTGGTAAGATGGTCACTGTTATTCCGCCTGTAAAAGCCATTGACGAATTTCAAAAGCGTTCGATCAGCTCGAACTTCGAAATTTCGCCAGATAATCGTTTGTGTGCATTTGTAGGCTCTCAGGGACAAGTGCATTTGTTTTCGGTGAAATCCAAGGAATGGATAGACTCGCTGAAAATAAATGGAGAGTGCAATTGTGTTACTTTTTCGGCCGATTCTAGGTATCTATTTGCATTCGGTGATGACAAAGATGTAAATGTGTTCGACATGAATGACCGAGGACACAGATGCTTGCGAAAGTTCACAGATTTTGGTTGTCTCAGTGGCACAGCTATTGCCGTTTCCAAAAACTCACAGCTTCTTGCTACAGGGTATTTTATGAATATTTGATTACATTTGACCCAATGTTGGCTTTTTAGTTGTTTTTAATTATTTAGTCCTTTCATTTAGATAAGACGGATTTTGATTATTTCTCTATTTTTTTTTATTAACTATTCCAAAGACCCAACAGTGCTGAAAAGAAATCAACAGGATTTAGTACTATTAAGTCGGATAAAGATAAGAATTCGACTCGGGATTTTTTATTGGAAATTGTTTATCTTGAAGATTTAGTCTACTGATAGTAAATAAAATTGTTTATATATATATATCATTTTTGACTGAGAAAAAAAGTTGATGTTGAAGACCAGATGAGATGTTGAAATATTCAAAAAAAAATATTTGTTATTATTTAGATTTTTTTTCGGACGAGCTCCAGGCAAATTTCTTCAGGATTAAATTTTTACTTTTTATAAAATTTAATCCAAAAAGTTAATTTGATCTGCAAAGTTTATCAATTTTTACAAAAATTCACATTCTTATCTTGAAAGTAAACTTTCGGCGATTTTTTTTTACTTAATTAATGGATTTATTATAAAAAGAGCTTGACTCATCTTGACTATGTGTAATTGATACCTTATTTTTCTTTTTTCTTTACTGAACTGTTCAATACTTAACTTAAACATTTATTACTTGTCATTTCATATTCAATATATATTTTATTTATTTTATTTTAATTTTTTGGATTTTTAATTGAAATCTATATTCTTAAACTAATAGATAAAAAAATATATAAAAGATTATATGATTCAAAGTTTACACAGACAGTTATAAAGTTATAAATTGGATGGATTTTAGAAAAATGAATCATTTGGGATTAGATACAAATTAATGGAATAAATTTTAAATCAATTTGTCTGAATTAAATATTTTATAAATCTTTAGAGATTTTATAACTCTAAAACAAGTATCTTTAATAGTAGAATTCCTAAGATAAAATCGAGCAATTTTTATCGATTAGAACCAGAGTTAATTTTCATATTTGTAATTTTCAAATTTTCTAATAAAATCAATATGCATCAGAAGCAAAAACACTTTAAAATGACATTCTAAGGTGTCTTTTGATAGACCACTTGAAATTTTAAAGCCTAATTGACTGTAAAAAATTAAGAATCTCTATAAAAAACTACTATCAAATGTATACTTTAATAATAGTTCAAAATTATAAATCAAGCTGACACTGTAGAGGTTATTTGTTTAGTTTTTATTAAATTCTAAGGTTTCAAGATATCAGTAGGAAAACATCTATCAACGAAGCGACAATGAACTATGTTAATAACATATGTCTCTATTTTATTTTATCATTGAATCAAAAAATCATTTTTCAAACTTTAAGATTTATCAGTAATACATACAAATAGGAGAATTTTTGAAGTGGAAAAACAATTTTTTTTTAATCAAAACTATCCAATTTAATTTAAGAGCTTTCACATTTTACTGTTTATGTCATCTTTTATTTTCATTAAAAAGGTGATACACATAAACACTATCAATTTTTGCACCAAATTTTTATATTTAAATCAGAAGATTCACCGAAAAAAAATTTATTCAAATTTTTTAAAAAAATTACTTCCGAACGACTTGATATCGGAGATTTTAATCAACATTTATTAGTTCTCTCAATTGTGAAAATTGACAATTGAATCAAAAATTTTTTATGAAAAGCTGATTAAAATCTTTATTTTAACAAGTATAATTAAGTGCGTTTTGTTTCACTGTTTTAAATTGCTCATAATTAAAATTCAACAGAATCAAGAGTGAAATTTTTATTTCTATATTTGGTACAATTTTGAGACTTTGCTTAAATTTTTTTTAAAGCAATCTGGTATCAAACATAAATGAATAAAAAATATTTTCTTTCTTTCAAAATGCTGATGTTAACAGTTCAATGCATTCAGTTATTCTTAGCTTGCTGTTCTCACAAATTCCTGTTGGGCACATCTCGTAAATAAGTAATTTTTGTTCAGCTGGCTGAGTGCTTCTCTCTATTCTAAAATAAATTATCAACATGCGGTCAAAACACTTTAAAGACTAGACTTGATGAAGTTGGATTTTTTCAAATCTCTCAATGAAATTTAGAAATAAAGATAAAAAATGTTTAAATAGCCATTTTTTTATAAATCTTCTCGAAAGTAGCTTCAAAAAGAATTATTTAAAATTGAATTTTTTATACTTATCATCATCGATCTATCATAAACACTGTGGCTTCGGTTCTATTCATCTCTGCGTGCCTTTCACTGTTGGCTATATTACTTATTTTATATATTTATTTGTATATTGGTATTGAGCATTGTTTCACTGGATTTAAAAAAAGAGTTAAAATTGATTTTAAATTTAACAATAATTCAAAAACTATTTTCTTTATCTTCAAAAATACACTGCGCTAAATTTTGTGTTGAATATATGTTATTATTTAAATTCGAAGTTTAATTTTAAGATTAAATAAAATAAAAATAGAAGAAATCGCACAATTAAATGAATAAATTAAAATTGAATGTTCAAAATGAGTACTTAATTTAATTTAATTTATTAATTGAATTAGCCTCCTTTAAGGAGTAGTAAAAATGAAAAGTTTAATAAAAAAAAAATCTATTTATCATAAAAAAAAAGAAAAAATAAAGATAAAGAGATAAAAATATACTTATTAAAAGTACTTAATAATATGAGTAGATTAATGAGTAGATTTAAATGATGGATTTCTGGAGAAAGACAGTTTAAAAAAAAAATTATCAATACAATCATATCAATATAAATACGATTTTAATTTTAGAAGAAATAATTGAGTGATATCAATAGATTGATTTTTTCCGCAAATATCCGACACTCAAGGGTTGCTAATCTTTACGTTTGTAGTTTTGTTTTGTTTAACAAAAAAATATCTAGATATATTTTTTATTTTTTTAGCACTAGAAAAAATGTAACATATAACATATTTGCTGGTATTGATCTTTTAATTTAGGTTGTAATCAATTTCTAAATTTTAATTTGATATTCTCAAAGTTTTTTGCTAGTTGGGCACTTAAGTGAGCTATACAAACAGACGTGTTGTTTTTACAGATTAGTTAAATTGAGTAAAGACAAAGGTTCTTATGCAGAGAAAATCACGAAACTACTAGTTTTACTTCTTTTTTTGTTTTAATTCTTAGCTCTTTTTTAAAATTTTGAAGGCATTTTTTCGCATGTTTTAAAGAAGCCTACAAAAGACTTGTTCAAGTAAACCATTCATTTAGCAATTTTATTCTTAGTGAGCACTTGATATTATTTGTTCAGGTTTTTAATTTGACACACACTTTTAAAGCTGCTCACCGGCTGATTTAAATAAATTTTAGACAATCCTATTTTATTAAAATAATCATCAAAAAAAAAATAATTAAAAATAAACATTATTTTTTATTAAAAGATTGTTTGAAAATCAAAAAAAACAATATGAAAATATACCAAACTGAGCTCTGTTAAAAAATAATTAAATAGTGATGTTTTTTTTCAAGTATGAATGGTCAAATATTGGCCTATTCTCCATAACATCAATGTGTATATATTTTCTCCAGATACTTGGGCTTCCAGTAATAGTATACTAAAATAGCAAAATACTCTAGTAGAAACAGCTTTTTTTCTTATTAGTTTATTTTTTTTAAATATACTTTGAGTAATGAAACTCCTTTCATAATTGTTCATTAAAAAAAAATAGAAAGAACTGAAGGCCTTATCAAATTTTTATGATTTTTAATTGCTTCATAAAAAATATCTTGTGTTACACTATAAATTCGGGGAAAAAAATTATCAAAGCAGCGGATATTCTTTTCTTACTTCGTTGAAAAAGTTCATTTTTATTTCCTAAAAGTTAATGAATTAAAAGATCAGTATTTTAAGTTTAAATGCTCAAGGAATTTTAAAGAAGATAAAATCAGCTTTAATTTGATAAAAATATTTAACAAAAATTTTGATAATTAGTGATTTTTTTTTTCATTACACGAGAAATTTTTTTTGTCAGTACTTTTTTTTATCAGTAATTAAAATTTACATGACAAAATTTAATTATACCTATTTTATTTATTTTTTTATTTATTGACTCAATTAAATACAATTATGGCGATGTGTAAAATAAAATAAAAATTGAATAAAAAAAGAAAATAAATAATGAGAAAAGAAAAAGTCAATACAAATATTGATTATACCTATATAGAATAAATTTAATTCCATAAAAAGACTTTATTAAGATAAAAAGCTCTTTCAATATAAAATACTTTAAGAGTCATTTAAATATCTTGTCTTAAAAAAATATTTGGATTATCCTAGTTTTAAAAATTCAGTTTCAGTCAAATTTTTATTGATACTCTCAGCAGCTTGGTTATAATTGTTGAAGATGTCTCTAGAACAACTGAGTTTCCATTCTTTCGCCAAAACTACTATCGGATTCACTTTTCGAACTTTGCATTTTTGTTTCAGCTGAAAATATTCTTTATTATTTATTTAGTTGTTTATCTGTGCCGAGCTAAAGTTCCTTCTTTTGCCAAAATAGTTTTTTTTATATGCCTAAGCATTTTTGTGAAGTAAATTTATTTTGATTATAAAAAAGTATTTTTTTTTGTTTCAGTTAAAATCTAACATTTGGTGACATAATGTAGCTGCTCTACAATTTCAAGTGTCCACCTTCTTTAAATTCGGTCTTACAATTTGTTTTAAAAAAAAATTGATATTTCATCTCGAAGAAAATCAGAGTTGTTTAAAAGTCACAAGTTTCAAGTCCAGTTTCCCTAACTTT
The DNA here is from genome assembly GCA_010279815.1 of Brachionus plicatilis. Classification (NCBI taxonomy): domain Eukaryota; kingdom Metazoa; phylum Rotifera; class Eurotatoria; order Ploima; family Brachionidae; genus Brachionus; species Brachionus plicatilis. The sequence goes on from QEOQ01000544.1 coordinate 783,842, forward strand.
TTTTTTTAATCTACAGTCCAAGTCAGACTTTTATTTATTTTTTTTTAAGTACGGGCTTGGACTTGGACTTTTTTTAATGACTTAAACTTTAATTTGGAACTTTTAAACAACTCTGAAGAAAATTTATTATTTATTTGTTTTATCTGTGACGAGCTTTAGATTAAAAAAATAAAGAAAAATTAAAATAAAATAAAAATCTAAAGTAAAAATAAGTTAAAATATAATTAAATAATGCTACTGAACGTCCAGCACATGGGAACATGAAGTTAGGAGGAGTGACGGTGGCACTCGGTCTAGCCAAGTATATTGGAGATAAGATCGTCGATCATGAATTTCTCTTATGTTCATTTTCCTTTATATTATCCAATTTACAATATTTAAATCAAAAGTATGTGATTTTAAACTAACCCCTATTAAATAATGTAAGCTTGTCATTTTAATGTTTTATTAAAATGCCCATATAGACGAATGGTTTGTGTGATTGTCGTGTAAGCAGAGGATCGAGGATTTGAAACCCATTGAGGGTGGAAAAAATCTTCAAAATATCTCTGCAGTATGGGACGAATGTTTACACTCCTTTCATCATAAAAAAGGGGAACCGGTTTCGACTGGGTAATAATAGCGGTGTGGATGACCAACTCGATGCAGTTACCTCTGTGTCAGGTCGGAGCCGTTGTTCAAAAGGTTCTGGAAAAGGAGATTAGCGCCTCCCCATTATCTACTAGGAGAGAAAAGGGACATATTATTGTATTATTAAAAAATGCAAGCTTGTTCATTGTAGGCACATAAGCAGTCATTTTAATGTTTTAATTCAATCTACAATTTATTCATTTTTTTTTTCTTTTTTGTGATCTTTTTCACCCAAGAGGTGTCTTTTACAATAAATAAAATTAAAAAAAATAATATAAAAGACAATTAAAATAGACAAATTGTACGTAATGACAGATGTAGCATGTTTAAGTAGTGAACAGTTCAGGAAAGAAAGAATAAATAAAAATAAAATTAATTTATTTGTTTATCTGTACCGAGCTAATGCTCCTTCAGAATAAAAAACAAATTGAATAAACTAAAATTGTGTGTTATTTATGCTCACCGATCATGTTCATGTTAATTCAACTAAGCCAGTGATGTAGACAAACATGTCACTAACTCTAACGCGTTTTAAGATAATGTCTTTTCCAAGTTCAAAGCTAGAGTGAATGTTTTTGATTACTTTAGAATTTAATTGAATTGTAAATGTTCACAAATAGCTATCAAAAAAGAACTAACATAGTTCTTTTAGGTTTGTAAGGCTATTTGTTAGGGATTGGTTACGATGTTGTACAATTGAAGTGATTAATTCATGCATGTATTGATTTTTTGCAAACAAAACTCGTGATCGATTCTACAAGATCAAAAGGGAAGCATGTTTAAAAGCGCATATGTTTCTCTAATCCCTTACAACAAAAACAAAAAACAAAAAAACAAAAACAAATTTGAAAATCATTCAAATGCTCGACGATATTTTATCGACAGAATGGAATTTTATCTTTTCATGTAAATTAAAAAAAGAAAATAGAAAAATCTTAGTTTTCATATAATTAAAAAAACACAGCTCACAAATCGGCTTTGTTCAAGCATGCCTCCAGAGCTTTCACTCGATTAATTAATGTTTCATATTTCAATAGTTTGACATGTCCGATAGAATTGTCTTCATCTAACATTTCAACAAAATTCAATTGCATGCTTTCCTGATGAATAATTAGAAGAAAAAAAATGTCTAATTAGCCATTGTTTGATCTCGCACTAAGTGCACCAATAATCTCAAGATTTACCTTAAGCGTATTTATTTCACTAACAACAGACTCTCGATCATTTCGAGCATAAAACTATCTCCAAATAAACAACAACTAAAAACTAATCAAGCTTAATAAATAATTAACCTATTATCTTATCTTCATATCTGATCCAAAAAATCTAGCTCTCTGCTTTGCAATGCACCTGTTATGTGCACATACAAGACAAAAACGTGCGCTTCATCATACCACTTTTTTCTTTTTGATATCAAACAGGCCCTAGAGTGCAAATATATCGATTTTTTCTCTTTCTCTCTAAAAAAAAATAAAGAGGGTCGAGTACTTTTTCATTTTCACTAATTAATCAATTTGTTGCTTTAAGATGCAAATCAGGCGTGGTGAATTTATACAATTTGAATGAGAGTGTTCTAAGCTCGACGGACCGCAATCCTAGACCCCTCAAGTCGTTCATGAACTTGACAACACCGTGCACGAGTCTCAAATTCAACGCGACCGGCGAGCTACTGGCGTCATGCTCGGCCCATGCTGAAAACGGCTTCAAGCTGATACACACGTCATCGTTGAGTGTTGTACAAAATTTTCCAATACAAAATCAAGACCAATCGGTCTACACGGCCTTGAGAATACCGCAGTGCTTTGACTTTTCGCTTAACAGTTGCTATTTAAGCATTGGAAACCAAAAGGGAAATGCTCTCCTTTACAGACTCAAACATTATTATGGTTCTTATTAATAAAGATTAAAAAAATAATTCTCTTCTTTTTTTTTTTGTAGTTCACTGATTAAAATTTGATA
>QEOQ01000544.1:786751-802126 GCA_010279815.1 Brachionus plicatilis
AATTTATTTTCTCTTTTCAATTTTAATTTCTCTCTATTATGATAGATCACCATTGTTGCATTTTTGACATTGTCTGCATTTAATCTGCAAATTGTGCCTTTATTTTAAATTTAGATATGCAGAATGCATTTTGCACGTGCTTGGCAGAATATAAAAGATATGAATATATGAATCTTACATGCTAATTGAACTTCTCGAGTTTTTATTTCACTGATAAAAAAAAACTTATTAATTTTCGGAAATTTTTTAAAATATAAGACCATTTATTTAATTATTATAAAATATAAGACCAATATGCCCACATAAATTTTCAATTAAATTTTACCTAATTTTCTAATCCTTTCTACTTTTTTAATAACTTCTTTTTGTTTTTCTTATTAAATAATTCGGTTCAAGCGAAAGCTTTTTAAAAAGACCTGGTAATTTATCCAAAATTATATTTTTAATAAAATTATAAATAGAAAAATAGAAAACAATTTTTTATAAAATAAAACGTTTTCTTAATTCGTTATATTTACTAGAATTCATTAGCCCTGAATATGGCGCAATTTTTAAGAAAAATCATTATTGTTAAAATACATCTTCATTTTCTCTATTAAATCAATCATCTTTGTGAATGGTCACATTGAATCGCACAATAGACAGCATTTGTGCCATGCTATACAACATGTTAACATGGGTTCATGGGAAATGCCACATTTGGATTAGTATAATTATGCAAAAAGATTAGCGGAACTTGTATGGATTCCACAAAAGGTTAATCATTAAAAATTGATTTTGACCGCTTTAAATATTAATGCCTAAAGGTGTGAGTGGAAGTCTCTAAATTTCAAAATTTTGAAGAATATTATTACAACAAGGGGAGGCGCTTATCTCCTTTTACGGCAGCTTTTTAAGAGACAGCTTTTTTGTTTAAAAGTCACATGTCTTAAGTCAAGTCCAAGTACGATAACGGCTGAAGAATGATATTTTTGCCGTTCCAGGTAGCTTTTGTGATGGCCTAGTTTAAGTCAAGGTTACTAAAGTTAAATTCCAAGTCTGCGCTAAAAATAAAGTTTTAAAGCCGGGCTTAGACTTGACTTACGACTTCGAACCTTCGATCCTCTGCTTGTAAAGCTAACGCAGAAACTACCCCAATATACGAACTACAAATTCAATGTTAATGATGTTTTATTTTTTGTCTTTTTGAGACATTTTAGAAAAAAAAAATTTGTTTAGTTAATCATTTAATTTATTTATTTTTTTAGTTAAAATAATTAAATTAAGGCAAAAAAACGCGGCATCTCAGATTTTTTGAGTCTAGCGATTTAATAAAATGAATATAAAAAAAAAAGACAAAAAAATTATTACAATTTATAGAGTGTGATACATTAAATAAAAATTTCAAGTTTGAATCTAGAGTAGTGTAAAAAAACTATTTTAAAAAACTTATTTAGAAAAAGCAAAAAAATCTATTGAAGTGTTCGAAGTCATAATTAAAGTATGACACGGTCACTATACTTGAGCATGTTTATTTTTTTTTAAATTTTAATTTATCAAAAATATAAAAAAAAACTTTAAATGTTAAAAAATTAACAAATTTCACAATAAATTATTGAAAATTTTTAGTTGTAATATTTCTGTTTGTTACAGATAATGTACCACATGGTCAAAAGGAAAACGCATGTCATTCTAAGCAGTCATGTTGGTCAACAATTAAAATAGTTAAAAAAAATCATAATTAATATTTTCCACATTTTATAAATTCTTGTTGTTGATTTTATTTCTTTCAATAATTATACAACATTTTAAATTGTCAAAATTTATTATTTCAATGTTAAAATTTTTGTAACAAAAATTTAAATCATGAGGCTGAAAGGATCCATTCCAACTGACCAAGGCTCTGTCTAAACTATTTTTAAAAAAAATGTTGATCATCAAAATTTAAAAAATTTTTTTATTTTAATAAAAATTATTTAATCAAAATTTAATAATGACTTCCTGACAGCGTAAAATTTAATTCTCATGTTGCAGAGCAAAGACAAAAAAATCTTTTTTTTGTTTGCTCAAATTTTAAATTTAAAGTAAATTAAAAAAAAAAAATTGACCTTTGCTACTTTCGCCTGGAGCAAGTCCATCAGCTCTGTTCACTCAAATACCCATATCTTAATTAAAATTTATTTTGACAGTGTAAATTAATTATTTTTAAATTGTGCACAGTCCTGTGAGACTATGGGGCTATGGGACTATGTGGATCATGTGGACAGCAGGGCTTACCTACTTGAAATTTTGTAAATAAACTTGAGTACGGCTTAAATCAAAGTCAAAGAAGAAAAGAAGAAGCAAAAATTTTAATTATTTATTTATTGACCGCTACTAAGTGGAATATGCTGGTTGTTGGACCTGTGTATTCTTTGCTAATACGTTAGGCAAATAAAGTTTACATGCAGCTGGTGTTTATATTGGATTAGGCCGGAGTTTACCTTATCGATTGCCGAGAGTCCTTGACCAATGACGGTAATGATTTATTTTTTCATACGAAGATAAGATATTTTTGTAAATATTTAATAAAAAAAATATCAATTTAATGCCTGAGAGAGGAGGCAAAAAAGATTATTTTTTTTAATCTTTTTTTTCATGTCATGAGGTCTAATGGGCTGGCATTGAGAGACAAATAGTTTCGGTAGAATGGTGGCACATTGCTTGAGCCCAAATCCGATCAATCAACAATAGTGTGTATCTATTCACAAAATAAACGAAATGGGATTGGTTGTAAATTTTTGTTTAAAATTAAAATATTGATTAGGGCATATAAGCCAATTAGAAAAAAGGCCCATAATTTTTGATGCTAAATAATGAGAAAACAATCTGGCGCATTTGATTCGACAAAAGTAATGGAAAAAAGTGGCCATGTGAAAAACGCTCAATTGTCAATTGCACACACAATAAATTAAATCCCAACCAATCAAATAATTTCGAACTCATACACCAAACAAAGAAAACTATTTTATTCGTATTAATCATTTTTTTCTGCTCTGAACAACCTTGAACTCGGAGCGTAATTCTCAACTAGCATGTCTCCTCCCCCCACCCCCCTCACACTCACTCAATTCCAAATCAAAAAATCCGATTGGCAAAATGGATCTCCTAGCAATTTTGCCATTGGTTTATCTAGCAACAAATGAGAAAATTTTGCCTCGTTTTATTCTCGTCTCGAACATGGAGGCCCCAACAACAACTCTTATTTTTTATTTCAACACACACACAAAACTCGAGAAAATAAAAAAAGCAAAAAATAAAAAAAAAAAAAAATAGAAAAAAATTATGCTAATTTAATATTAACAAATTAGAAAAAATTAAAAAAAAATATTCCAAAAATCGTGTGTGTGTGTGTATATTTTTTTTCTTTCTCTCTCTCTTTCTCTTAGTCTTGTTTTTTTTATGTTTTCTTTTTTTTTTTTTTTGCCATTTTGAATCTCGCAATCCGAGTCCATTTTACATTTTTAATTTTTGCAGACAAACAAATTGTCTACAGCGATGTGCTAAGAAATGTCCGCCAACCCGACACTGAGCAATCATCATCTGCCTCACAACACGCCTCAAAAAGTAATAGCCAAAATACAGCAAAAACCGTCGTCGACCAACTTCAGCCAGTACAAAGTGGTGAATGTGACGCCGTCGCCGAACAAGCCGCCGCTGATCGCCGCCCGGCCCCTGGCGCCCCTGCTGCCCGCCGCCCCCACCGCCGCCACCTCGCTCAACCACCACTCTCCACTCCCTCCGCCGACCAAACCGCTCAAAAAGCCGCGGACCGACAGCGCCCAGCATCAGCACCAGCAGACGCGGCCCGGCCACCCCGCGACCACCGCCACATTCACCCAGGACCAACTTAACCAAATAGCGGCCGCTCTGCAGCAAAAAAATGGCCAAAACGGCCACTCGATCGGCTCGTTCGCCAACGGCCAATTCTACCAGTTTATTCCCATACAGCCGAACGGCGTCAAGCTCCAACAGCCGCTCATAATCGCGCCGTGCTCGCCCCACCTCCTCTCCCACTCCAAAAACAGTAATATCCAGCCGAAGCCGGCCCAGCCGCCGCACCCGCAGACACAGGCGCCTGCGGCCACTGGCGACCCGGCGCCTCACAGCCAATTTCTGTTTCAAAGCGTCGGCCACAAGGCCAATGTGGCCGGCAGCGTTCCGGCCCAGGCGGCCGCTGCGCCCGTCCAGCACCAGCTGAGCGCCACGTCGACCAACATTCAAATGCTGCAGCAGCGTCTCGCCGAAGAAGAACACCGCCAGGAACAGCTGCTCAAGCAGCTGAACGAAAAAAAGCACCAGGCCAAGGCCAAGTCGCCGGACAAAAAGGCCAAGTGCGACGCCATGGACGTGGACGAGTGGTCGCACGACGACGCCAACTCGCTAGCCAACTCGTCCGGCGTTCACAGCAAAAAACGCGGCCGGCCCCGTCTCTACGCCGTCGACGCTCTCACCGGCAAGAGCATCAAAGGCAAGCTCATCGAGAACAAACAAAAGTCGCCCAAAGTAGCCCAGCAGCCGCCCGCCCAGCTCCAGTTTGCCATCTATCCGTCGCCGTCCACCTCCGCCTCCTCATCCTCCTACTCACAACAACATCATCATCAACATCATCAACAAAATCATCAACAACATCATCAACAACAACAACAACAACAACAAAATTTTATCATCAATCAACCGGCACCATTTAATCCGCAGTTCATTCCGCTGAACATAGTCCAGCCGATGATCCAGGAGGAAAAAAATGAGCCAGAAGCAGAGCAGCAGACAACACAGGCGTCTACACAGTCCGAGCAGCAGAACAGCAGCAAGAGCAGCGAAAAGGAGGCCGGCGAGATGAGCGTGAGCGGCCAGACGAGCGTGAGCGCAACGCCGGAACGTGAAGACAAAAAAGTTGTCGACACACTTAAAAACCTCAAGTCCAAAGTGGTGCTGACGCACGTGATCGACGGCTTCGTGATCAAAGAAAGCTCGGAGCCGTTTCCGGTGAAGGCCGGCGAAGTGCAGCGAATGTGCGTCGAGCAGAGGACGCCGCCCAAGTCGACGTCGACGCCGTGCGACGCGATCAAGCGCCAAGACCAATCGAACACTAGCCGATTGTTGGACGAGAACAGTCTGCTGAACACCAGCGCCTCTAGTCAAAAGGCGAAGGCCAAGAGCCGGCCCAAGCAGTCGCCCAAGAGGCCGCGCACCGAAGAGCTCGACGCCAAGAGCGCCGCCCCACAGCCCAATGCTGCTGCTGTTGCTGCCAGTGCTTGCAGGCAGGAGTGGCCGAGCGGCGACCCGACCGAGTGGAATTGTGAGCAGGTGTACGCGTTTGTGGTGCTGGTCGCCGGCGAACAAGTAGCCGAGATGTTCAGGTCGCAGGACATGGACGGCTCGGCGCTCAGTTTGATTCGCGACGACCATTTGGTCAACACCATGGGAGTCAAGCTCGGACCCGCTCTCAAAATAATGAGTAAATTTAACGAATTTAAGATTAAGTTTAGTCAGTCGTTGTGAATGTTTTTAAATGTTTTTAATTATTTTTCTCTTTTCTGTTTGATTTTTTTTTGCTTGCTTTTATTTTTTTTGTTCTCTCCTCTGATCGACTATTATTATTGTTTTAATGTTAATAATTAAATAAATAATTAAACAAACAAAAAAGAAAGAAGAAAGAAAAAAAGAAAGAAAAGACAAAAAGGCCTATACATTTATATATAAATATATTTTGTTGTGTACAGTTTTTTTTAGCAATTTCTGTGTCACTTGTAACTCTATTGAATTAATTAATAAATATTATTTGCTAATCTAGATCAGTTTCGTTTTTTGTTAATATAAACTATTTTTTTCTTTTTTTTTTTTGTTCTTGTGAAAAATTCTTCAAAAATGAAATAAAATTTTAAATTAAAAATATTTGGTATTTTTTTTTTTTGGTTTTTACCGACCCTAAATCTGTCCCTAATGAAATTGGGAAATATTTTTGTTATCATTTGAGAATATACTGAGCAAAAAGAACAGGTAATTTAATAAATATTGGCCAATATAGTGGAAACCTTTTTTAACTTGAGCCCTCTTGTAAGTAAACATTTGATTGAAAAATTAATTGAAAATTAAAAAAAAATACAAAAAAAAAATTTTTATAAATTTCAAAACAGTTGGATCATTCATTATGATTTTAAAAAACAATTTAAATCCATCATCAATTTAAATCATCTAAATCCACAATTTGGACTTGTCCACTAAGCGTTACATTCACGTCCAGAGGTTTTTCATCTGACGGAATCGTTAACTTGTGATTTTTAATGTTGAAGTAAAAAATCACTGCATTTGAGAACATACTGAGTGAAAAAAAAAAACAGGCGTTCAATAAATACTGGCCATTATAGCTCTCTTCTAAAACTTTAATAAAAAAAATTTTTTATTATTATTTTATATTTTTTTAATATTTTTAAAAACCAATTCAATAACTGGAATACATAAAAGCAAACGATTATTATTAATGTTCTAAATAGCTTAAATAGTTGGACCATTCATAATAATTTTATGTAACAATTTTATGACTTAAATGTAAAATTTTGGATTTGAGATCTTTAAATTCACGTCTGGGGGTTTTTCATCCTAAGAAGTCGTAAACTAGTGATTTTTAATGCTGTAGTAAAAATAAACTGTATTTTTAGATTTTTTAAAAAGAGAATTTGTAGCTGACAAAACCTAAAATAAACTAATTATTATTACATTTTATTTATGATTAATATCTTTGTTTGGTAATAATAAATTTTAGAAAAAAAAATTTTGTTATGTGAGGTTAGACTGGAAAAAAAAGAACACAGTAAGGTTTTTGAATTTTTTAGAATAATTTTAACTTAAAATAAAAGGCAATTTGATTAAGAAATATTCGAAAATTAAAGAAAATACAATCAAAAGTCAAAATGGTTCTTCTCTGAAAAACACACTTTTAACTTCCTACCTTTAAGTTTATAATAAAAGTAAAATATGTACTAGAAAGTTAGTTATTGTCTGTTCAATTTTTTTTCAGACAGATCATGTGATGAGGAAGTAAAAAAAATTATGGATCGTAATTTTATGATATTGTGTTTAAGAAATTCACAAATAACATCAAAAAATACAGCTAAAGATGTCATTTATTAATTTTTTTTTGTTTATAAGTTTTATTGAATAAACATCACGATTTGCAAATTTTTTTAATTCCTTCTCAACTTTTTTAATCATATTGAATAACGAATAACTAACTTTCTATTAAATAAAAAAATTTTAAATTTTAATGGGGTCACTCTATTATCGTCAAGATATATTCAACACGCATTATTCAAAGTAAAACTAACGAATTTTAATATATAATCCGATTATATAATGAAATTTAATAGCATTCATATCATGTTCGACCAAAAAACGTGGTAGCAAGTATTTTTCCATAATCTTCAAGCTCTTAATTTTGTTATTTTTTTTTTAAATTTTAAATTAATTCTTTAGCTCAAACGAGAATGAAAGGAAGTAGATAACTTCCAAATAGTTATTTTTAAAACAACCTCATTGACAAATAACAACATAAAAATCATTTTAGAAAATTAGTTTATGATCCAATTTTAATGATCATAATCAAAAATAATTCTCATCTTTTAAAAGTAAAATAAGTTAAATTTCAAGATATTAAGGCGGTGTTTTTTGAAAATAAATTTAGCTTTAAAAATAAATTATTTGATCCATGGGTCACAAAATTGTTAGCACCAAAATTATTTTTTAATTCATTCTTAGTTTGAAATTTAATGCAGCCATTTTCTTTTTTAAACAAACCATATTTAACAATAAAAAAATTCAACAAGAATATATAATTTTTGCAGAGTTTTACAGATAAAAAATGAAGTCAAGCATTGAATCCTAATTATAAAAATTTGATTCCCCATTAAATTTTATATTTAAAAAAATACTTATAACCATTTATTAAAGATAATTTTTGGCCATGATCATTAACTTTATTTTCCCTAAAAAATCTAATAAATTTTTTTTTCAAACAATCATTTTCGTTTTATTGTTTTTACTAGCAAAAAATATAAAAATATTAAATCATACATTTACAAGAGGTGCATTCCGCAGATGATTTTAAGAAATTTTGCACATTTAAGAAATCGATGCAACAATGGATGCTCTATTTACAGAGCTAATTTTTAGAAACTAGAATGATTTAAAAAAAAATTTCCAATCTTTTTAGATTGTATCTATTGATAAAATAATACTCTGTTTGATTAAATTTTTTTAGCATTATAGAAAAAAAGCTCAAATGAAATTAAATTACATTTATTTGATACATAAACGATATTCACTCAAAACCTTAAACACTAGGAGCTGTTATTTTAGCTAGTGTACTACCACCTATCCAATCAAGCGCTAAAAAATCACTTTTTATTATTTAATTAACTTAGGATATTTTTTTTTCAAAATGGAGCAATCTTCAAGAAGAAGAATTTGTTCTGATAAAATTATTAGAGCAAAAATAGTTGATACTTTTTTAATTCAGCCTCTTCAATATCTTTGCGAACAAAAAGGACTTTTTTATTTAGGTACTTTTCTTTATGACGAGCAAGTTTTAAAGAAAATTAAGAGTCATTGCAGCAGAAGAATGAATTTAACTTAAAAATGCTCATGAAATATCTAATTTTTAGTATTCTATAAATTAAACATCAATTTCTAAACCAAGTAATAAGACAATACACCATCCCTCCTAATTTTTATAAAATAAATTTTTTTTAAAAACATCGTGAAATCTGTAAGAAAAAATTTATAAGTTAAAAAAAAATAATAATTGGCGTGTAATGGTTCAAATAAAATTTCTGAGATTTTTTTAGTTTTAATCGTATCTTTTAAATTTAATTAAAATAAATATTTTTCAAATAATTTTTTAAAAATTTTTGTTTGAATAAGTTTTTAAACAATTTAAAAAACTATTTAAAAATTTTGTCATGATATTTGAGTAAATATGATGAATTATTTACATTTGGTAAATTTAGTTGATAAATGGTAAAAATTAATGAATTGAGGCTAAGATTACTTCAAAAAGAAAATTTGTAATAGGAGTTAAACAAGCAAATAAATTCATGATTTTTTTTCCAAATTTATAATGACCCATTTAAGTAAATTGGACCAAGTGTTTTTAAATTACAAATTAAATAGGAGCTTCTCAAGAGTCTGGTTTTGCTTAAAAAACTATTGTTTTTATTTCATAAAACCCCTGATAGGCTCTCGGTTTTAAATAAATTGTTTAAGGGACGTGCATCTGACCCAAATGAATGAATAATTTAAAACTCTAACATAGAACAATAAACAATTAAATTTGTCACTTTTTTTCAAATGTCACTTGCTAATTAAAATTTTAAATTTGTCTGAAAATCCAGTTTTTTAATGAATGAGTAAAAATTTTAAAATTACGCTTTCTCTCAGCTGATTTGAAGTTAACATTAAAAGCGCAGAATAAACTTTACATTTTTAAAAAATATAAAAAAAAGTGTTTGTATAAACAAAGTGGAAACAATACTCCAAATTTATCAAATCGAGTGTAAAATTTTCAATTTATTTACTTTAAAGCTGCTCTGTAAATGAATATCAGGAAATCGATATTAATTAGAATTTTACTTTTTAGTATTTACAATTGGACAGAATCAACAAATGTAATTGATATGAACAAATAATTGAACTAGAATGCCATTAAGTACTTTTAAAATTGTCTTATTTGTTCATGATTCAGCGTTAAATAATTTGTTTGTCTCCCAAAGCCCCATTAAATTCTATTAAATTAAAGTGCAATGAAACTCTTTAAAAAACCTGTCCGAAAAAACCTGTCACCTAAATTCAAAACCTTGCAATTCTGACTCAAAAAATCAATCAAATATCCATTCTAACTTAAAATTAAAAACAACTCAAATTTGACATGAAATTTTATAATTTATTAACATGTAATTTTGAAAAGTATATCAGAACAAAATGTTCAATTATAAAAGCAATTTAAAATTTATTTAGATTAAAAAAAAACAAAATGATTATTAATTTGAGTAAGAAATATTTCATATACACATATAAATTTCAATTATTAAATTCCAAAAATTTAAAATTAATTTCGATCAGTTGGTTTAAAAAGCCGGAAGATTCACGGCTATTTTCAACAAGTTTAGTTTCATTACAAAAATTAAAAAATGACGGCCAACAAAAAACATTAGTTGAGAGTTCTTTTAAAGACAGTGAGTTGTCGACAAATGTAACTGGTGCTAGACGAGCTAAACAGGCTGCACAAGATGTTGGTTATGGCATGATTCTTCTGGGCGGTGCTGGACTAATTATCGGAATATTTTATATTTTGTTTTCGGAACTTTTTTCCAGAGAATCTCCAAGTGGCATTTATAGTGAGTCCTCAAAAATTTGTCTAAAAGATCCAAAAATTCAGGACGCTTTTGGACACCCGATTAAAGTTCATACTGAATCTGGAGGAAGACGTGTCTTTCAGATTAAGTAATAGTTTGAAAAAATAAATAAATTTTAGTTAACATTTTCCCGAAGACACAAATTTTTTGTTGAAAATGGACAGTTGTTTATGATATTGAACTATTATTTAGAGGGTCCTAGGAACAAGGGAGATGTATTTGTGAAATGTAAAAAAGTAAATCAAATGAAATTTTATTTTTTTTAAATTAAAAAAAATTTAAAGAACGAAACAACTGGCAAATTTGAATATGAACACATACTTGTCAAACTAGAGTATATACATCACGGTGAAAGAAAGATAATTGTCAGAAATAGTCAAAATGACATTTAAAAATGTCTTTAAGCTCTAAATAAAACTTGTTGCACATTATTTTTAATACTAATATTTAATTAAAAATTAATGAGAAAGTAAAAATCTCTTAAAATTGATTTTTAAATTCAATCAATAACTGATCTATTAATTTTAGAATGAATAATTGAAAAATTTTATTTTAAAAATACATATTTTCATTTTATGTTTGTAAATTAAGATGAGAGTTTTGAATTTAAGCAAAAATACCATAGCCTTAATACAAAGATCTATTTTATCAAAAACTTTTGTATTTAATGTGAATCAAAAGGCTAATTTCATGACAAAAAAAAATGAAAAAAAGAATAATTTTGCTATGTTTATTGGTGCTTTAGCTTTGGGAAGTGGAACATATTTATTAATAAATAAATATGTGGAAAAAAATAAAAATTCTATCATGGATGATGATCCGACTTTAAATATTGATTTAAACGAGGTGTATGAAAAAACCGCAGTTGTTTTTTTGTCTAATCCAGAATTAATAGAAGTTATGGGTATACCAATTAAGATTACTTCCTCGGATGAGTTTGATCAAGTACGTTCTCTAAATTTAAGGTAAAATTTTAATTTTGTTTGCTAATGAGGTAAAAAATTTAACCAAGGCGTGAAGGCAAAATTGTTTATGCATTTATAGCCTATGACTTACAAGGATCGATTAATTCAGGACAAGTTTTTTGCAAGCTAAAAATGGACATGGATAGTCAAAGTTTCAAAACAGAATCAATTTTGTGTAAGTTGAGCAAGCCCGACTCTAAAAAGAGAAGAGAATTTTTTATAAAATCAAATTGAATTTATTAATAAATTTTTTTTTAATTTCTTCATATTTTATTTTTAAAAAATGGAGTCATATCCATTCAAGGAGAAAATAAATATACTTTATTATCATATAACATATCCAAATAGATTTTCAAAAATGAGTTATGACGATTCGTATAAAGACACCGGACCAGGTTTTGTAGGAACCAAATTTTGTCGTGAATGTAATAATATGTTGTATCCCAAGGAAAAGAAAGAAACAAGACAACTTTTTTATTCTGTAAGTTAAAAAAATACTTAAAAATAATCTAAAATATCATATCTGATTTTACTACTGTATTAACTGAGCCAAGTGAAGGATGAATTGTCACGAAGTATACAAGATTAAATATAAAACTAATCTAGTATATTTAACTTTATTATTGATTTTTGATTATTCTTTTCAGTTAGAACAAGATTTTGATTTAGATTTTCCTAGCGTCTAGTTAATAGCAACATACTATTTAAATTTAATTTGTATTAAGCTAGTAATTAGAGTAATAGCCTGAATTAAATTCGAATTCAAAACTCTACTTCATTTAGATGAACTTACAGAAATAAAATCAAATATTAAAAAAATCATTTTTTTAACTTTTCCGAAACTTTTAATTCATAAACAATATGGAACAAGCTTTCATGCGAAAAATTTTAAATTATAAATCGCTTTGAACAAATTGGTTATAGAATTTGAAAATCAGTCAAGCTTTTAGATTCCAATTCAGCGCATTCAAACAAAATTATCATTGTAAAAATTAACTAAACTAAAAGTTTTTCGATATCTTCTCCATAATTTTTAATTAACACGACATAAAAAAAATTTATTTGTTTATCTATTAAATACTTCGGGATTACTGCCCGGTTGTTTGAAATAGACTTTATACCTCCTTTTTCCTTTGTTTCCTTTGAATTTATATAAATAAATCTGAATTTTTAATGAATCGAATAAATGAAAAGAATAAATAAAATTTTTAATATGAAGTACAGCAAAAAAATTATTTTTTTTTGTTTCAAAATTGATAATTAATAAGTTAATAACTTCGTTTGTTTAATTTTTAGTCAAAACACACATATTTGTTTTGATTTTAGACAATAAATCAACTTCTTTTTCATTTCCTTATTTATTTTCTTCTATTTTTTTTTCTTAGTTAGTTTCTTCTTCTTTAAAAATGTTTTCTCTTAAGTCTTTCTAAAAATAAAAAAATAGCTAAAATACACACTGGCTTCCGTTCATATATGGCTTAGTCACAAATTATACTAGAAACTATTCAAATACAATATCATTAGATTCATCATCACGTTCAAATAATCGGAATTTCAAAAAAAATCGAAAACTTAATTTTTGAATTTATTTTTTAGATTTATTACCGCAAATACTTCAAAGAGATATTAAAGCTTTTTATTATTTATTTCTTATTGTCTATTTTGTATTTTTTTGAACTTCCGGAAACCTTAATTTTATTAGAAAAAAATTTTCAAAACTTTCTTAACCAATTGAATAGAATCTGCTACAATTAAAAATATTATTACATCTGTTCCAAATAAATACTAACAATTTAGTGTTAAAATAAATATTTAAAAAAAATAATCAAATATGAAATTTAAGTGTCGAAATTGTGACCATGAAGAAGAGGCCGAAAACCCTTGTATATACGTGAATAAAATTCATCATGAAGTTGACGAGCTGACTCAGATAGTTTCAGATGTAATCTCAGATCCAACATTGCCTCGTACCAATGAACGTACTTGTCCAAAATGCTTGAATAATGGAGCAGTTTTTTTCCAAGCGCACTCAAAACAATCAGAAGACAAAATGACACTGTATTATGTATGCTGTAATCCCAAATGCACTCACAGATGGACTGAATAAAACTTTTGATCATTTTA
Source organism: Brachionus plicatilis (assembly GCA_010279815.1). Taxonomy (NCBI): domain Eukaryota; kingdom Metazoa; phylum Rotifera; class Eurotatoria; order Ploima; family Brachionidae; genus Brachionus; species Brachionus plicatilis. The sequence goes on from QEOQ01000544.1 coordinate 800,268, forward strand.
AATAACTGAAAAAAGTTATTTTGAATCATAACATATTTGTACAATAAAATTTTCAAGATTTAACATATTTTTTTTTAATTAAAGAAGGCAACTAGCCACTGCCATCCAATTACAAAGTTTTATTTTTTTAATAAATTTTTTAAAGCAATGTTAAATTTATTACGCGGCCCAAAGTTTAAAATTTTTAAACGATTTTTTCAAACAAAAAATATTAAAAGTGTTTTAGACTCGGAACAGCTTGATTTGAATATCAGAGTGATTGGATGGGTGAAAAATTTTCGCAACCAGAAAGAAGTTAAATTTATCCATATAAATGATGGGACTGATCCGCGTAATCTTCAACTTGTTGTTGTAGAAGAAAATCTAAAGAATTCAGATGAGCTTGATAAAATTCTAAACTCAATCCACTTTAATACAAGCCTAGAAGCTAAAGGAAAATTGGTTAAGAGCCCACATAAGCACCAAAATCATGAACTACAAGTTTCCGAGCTGAACATTTTGACCGAATGCGACCCATCCGAGTATCCATTTAAGCCAAAGGTTAAACAAACACTTGAGTCCACTCGACCTTATGTTCATCTAAGATCCCATGTTGACCAATTTTCTAGCATAATGAAATTTCGAAGTGAAATTATTTTTAATATTCATAAATATTTTCATGAGCATGAATTCACACAAATTCATACTCCAGTAATCACTTCGAACAATTGTGAAGGTGGATGCGAAACCTTTGAGGTTACTCTAAATGAGCAGGACCATGGTTTGAAGAACATAAACAATGAGTCCAAATATTTTTTTTCTAAACCTGTTTATTTGACTGCAAGTGCTCAGCTTCATTTGGAAGCCATGACCACTGGTCTTGGAAATGTGTATACTTTGAGTCCTACTTTTCGAGCAGAAAAATCAATGACCAGACACCATTTGGCTGAATTTTATATGCTTGAAGCAGAAATGATCGGCATGGATTCGTTGGATAAAATTTTGGACTTTACCGAAGACTTTCTCAAGACAATCTCAATTAAAACTTATAAAAGTATTCGAGAACTAGAGTTATTTAAAATATTTAATAGAAACAAAAGTTCGAACATGGAGCTTGAATACATCAAAAATATTTTTAGTTATATGAATGATAAAAAATTTATTCGAATTACTTACAAAGAAGCAATTGATGTTTTAAACAAATTGTTAACCAAAAAAAAATATGCTAAGATGACCAAGAAAAGTGTTGAGTTTGGCGAAGATTTGAACAAAGAACAGGAAAAATTGTTAGTTGAGTATTTTCAGAATGTGCCAGTATTTGTCACAAAGTATCCAAAGAATATCAAGCCTTTTTATATGCGCCAATCGAAAGAAGATGAAACACTTGTTGATAACTTTGATCTGTTGGTACCTAATGTTGGTGAAATAATCGGAGGCAGTCTAAGAGAATATAGATTGGACTTTTTAAAAAATGCAATTGTTAAGCAAAATTTAGAACCAGAAGTTTTTAATTTATACTTGGAAACAAAAAAATTTGGTGCTATGAAGTTGGGTGGATGGGGATTAGGGTTAGAAAGACTAATTCAATTTTTGATTAATATAGACAATATTAGGGATTGTTGTGCTTTTCCAAGATCTCTTAATAATTGCAAAATGTAGTAATAAAATAATTTTAAATCAAAATTTATTTTTATTTTTAAAAGGGATAATTAAAAATTTGCCCAACGGGAGGATCGAACTCACGACCTTCGCGTTATTAGCACGACGCTCTAACCAACTGAGCTAGCCGGGCTTCTGTTCAATTATTTTTTTAAATAAAATTATATTCTTACTTGGTGCATTTTAACCAGCTTAAAATTAAGATTCAAAATTTTTAAAGT
>QEOQ01000544.1:827014-879694 GCA_010279815.1 Brachionus plicatilis
TATGTTTTGATAGATCCCCCAAAATTATTAACTTTGCAACCGAAACCGAAAATTATAAAAATAGATAAAAAAATTTAGGCACTAACAGGACTCAAAAGAACATTTTAAAAAGATTAAAAACCTCTGCTAAAGCCGTTGATGAAAGCTTTGAACTACTATTTCCGCTAGAAATTGAATCGGGAACAATTGTGCTTTCGATAGTTGACGTAAAATTTTGTCTAGGTTCCAACAATTTTTTAATCCCTGGTGTTTCGGCTTTTTCGCATAATTCGCTTAAAAAAAATACAAAAGCATCCAAGTCCCGAACATTTTTGCCTTTTAATTCATTGTATTTCTGAGTAAACTCGCTAGGATTTGACGAATTATTCGCCAATTTTGTTAGTGACTCATGCATCGGATGCTAAAAAAGTTAATTCTTTAATATCTTCTAAAATAATAAAGTAAATAAATTACCAAAGCAGGGTTAAATGGTGTGCGATCCTTTTCCAAATACGTCACTATTTTGAATGCATCATTCTTTTTTAAACTAAACTACTGTTAAAAATGTACAATTCCTCTAAAGGTATTTTACCCGATAATTTCGGCAAGTTTGTCCACTCGATTGTGGAGCTGGAATTCATGACCAGACATTTTTTGTTGAAAATTTTTAATTAATTTCAAATCTTAATTTTATCTTTGATTTTAAAATTTTTTTATGCAAGTTTAGAGCGACTTGCTAAAAATTAGTCTTTCAAGTCTCTAAGTAAGAAATTTAAATTTTAAATAGTGCTTTTTGAAATAGAAAAAAAAAACTCAAAAATGTCTAATACATTGTTGAATTATTTTAAAAAAGGAGACAATTCTAGTCGGTCACCAGCACCTGTCAAAAAAGAAAAAACATTTACCACACCGAAATTAGAAAAAGAAAATGCAAGACCTAAGGATGAGGCGGAAAAAATGGACACCGATTTATATGATGATGATATAATTGTGAGACCCAAGTTAGAGTTAAAGACCGTGGGCAACGATTCACCCAGAGTTAAGCGCAAACGCTTAATGATCGCATCAGATTCAGATTCAGAACCTGAATCTAAGCCTAAAACAAAAAAAAAACCTGAATCCTCACCTGAATTCGAGGCACAATCAGAGTCAGATTGTGACGATGACAGCTTTATTGTTGATGACGATGAAGATGAGCCAAAACCGAAAAAAAAAACCCAATCAACCAAATCGATTAATTCGCCAAAAACTCCAAAATCCCGTGCTTCAAAGGCTAAACCAGAAACCCCTTCATCTGCAACAAAACCAAGTTTGAGCAGTTTCGCCGCTTCTACTGAAAACGATGGGCCTATAGAGGGAAAGTTTAAACACTACAACTATGACTTTCTACATGATGACAAAATCAAGTAAATTAGAAAAAAAATTGAGCTCATTTTTAATTCTGTACAAAGGGACCTAAATGGACGTTTTAAAAATGATCCCAATTATGATCCCAGAACTTTGTTAGTTCCAGAAAGCTTTAAAAAAACAATCACACCTGTAAGCATTTTAAAAATATTTTTGTAGAATTTTTTTGTTGCTAAACTTTGCCAGGGTCTTAGACAATGGTGGGACTTGAAACAGCGAAATTTCGATGTGCTTCTGTTCTTCAAAGTTGGAAAATTTTACGAGTTGTACCACATGGATGCGGTAATTGCCGTAAAAGAGCTTGGATTGACTTTCATGAAAGGAGATTATGCACACTGTGGTTTCCCAGAAGTTGCGTTCAGTCGGTTCGCAGATGCGCTGGTCTCCAAAGGGTACAAAGTTGGCCGAGTGGAACAGACTGAAACACCAGATATGATGGCTGAACGACTGAAAAAAATACGCGGAGATAAAACTGTGCGACGAGAAATTTGTCGCATTACCACGCCAGGAACAAAAACTTTTAATCTTCTGGATGGAGAAATAACAAATGCTTTCAGTCAGTATCTTTTCTCTCTTGTAGAAAAAGTGATCATGAATCAGGAAAAAAAGAGTCGAATTTTCGGAGTTTGCTTTGTGGACACATCATGTGGAAAAATTCATTTAGGCCAATTTGAAGATGACCGAAATTGCTCCAAACTCAGGACCACTTTGGCCCATTACCCGCCAGCTCATATTATTTATGAGCGTAATAATGTCACTAAAGAAACAAAGAGCATTATAGACTACCAGAATGGAATTAAAGAGCCCGTTAACCATGATAAAGAAATGTACACTGCTTCAGCATTGCTTCGAATGCTCACTGAACATGACTACTTTAAGGAAAAAGGCGAGTTTGAATGGCCCGAACAGTTTAAGACGCTGCTCAGCGACCACGACTCTCTAGGCCTCACTGCTAAATCTGAGTATGAATCAGCCTTAAATGCAATGGGTGGTATTGTTTGGTGCCTGAAAAAATGTCTCATAGACCACGAAATTTTGTCGATGAAAAATTTTGAAATCTACAGTCCAGTTGACAATTTGATTTCGACCGAAACTAAAAAAAAAGATTTAAAAAATACTTTTTCAAAACAAAAGTACATGGTGCTTGATTCTATTTCGCTGACCAATCTGGAAATTTTTGAGAACAATTTTGATCAGACCCAAACGGGAAGTTTGTATGAAAAGCTCGATTTTTGTAATACTTTATTTGGCAAAAGATTGCTTAAATATTGGTTAGTTAATCCTCTGTGCGATCCAGAGTCCATAAATGATCGTTTGGACGCCATCGAAGATTTAAGAGACATGGAAGATAAACTGGGTTTGGTTGCCGACCAGCTCAAGTCTTTGCCTGATTTAGAAAGGCTCATTAGCAAGATTCACCAGCTTGGCAATGTTGGCAAGGATCATCCTGAGTCTAGGGCCATTATGTACGAAAATGACACTTATAGCAAAAAAAAAGTCGAAGATTTTCTAACTATTTTGACCGGCTTTGGCAATGCCTCCAAATTGTTCCATTCAATGAAAGATTTGGTGCCCAAATCAAACCTTCTCAAGACCATTTTGACTATTAACAAGGCCGAAGAGGTGGGAAAAAAACTCGGATTTCCTTATTTGGATGAATTGTTGGAAATTTTCAAAACAAGCTTTGATCCCGACGTGGCCAAGAGTACTGGTAAAATAATTCCATCTGAAGGAGTCAATGAAGACTACGACCAGGCTATTGGTGACATTAAACAATGTGAGCAAATTCTTGAAAAGTATCTAAAAGAACAGAAAAGAGAGTTCGGTTGCTCATTGAACTATTTTGGCTCCAACAAAAATCGGTACCAATTGGAAATACCTGAGCACAAGTGCAAAAATTTGCCAGACGATTTTGAGTTGACTTCTAGCAAAAAGGGTTTTAAGCGATATTGGAATTCGAACCTTAAGGAAATGATCTCTAAATTGACACAGGCCGAGGAAAGAAGAGAAAAAGCTTTACGTGACACCATGAAATGTTTATTTAAAAAATTTGATAATCATTTTAATGTGTGGAGCCGAGCTGTGCAATGTTTGGCAATATTGGATGTTCTGGTCAGTATGACCCAGTATGTAAGAAATTCAGATTCAGACATGTGCCGACCAGAGATAATAATGCTAGATGAAAATAGCGATGGTTTAACGCCTTTTATTGATATCAAAAATGGTCGACATCCTTGTTTGGGCAAGACAGCTAGCGGTGACTTTATTCCCAACGATTTGGTTATTGGTTGTCAAGATGCAAATAACAATTGGCAAAAAAACCCGTTGGTCATAGTCACAGGTCCTAACATGGGCGGAAAGTCTACTTTAATGCGTCAAGTTGGTTTGATTGTAATTCTTGCTCAAATGGGATGCTATGTTCCGGCAGAAAGTTGCCGACTAAGTCCAATAGACAGAATATTCACGCGTATTGGTGCGAGTGATAAAATTATGGCTGGTGAGAGCACTTTTTATCTCGAATTAAGTGAAACAGCTTCAATTTTGCACCATGCCTCGAAGCATTCGCTGGTGCTGATGGACGAGTTGGGTCGTGGCACTGCAACTTTTGATGGCACTGCAATTGCCTACAGTGTGGTTAAGGAATTAGCACACAATATAAATTGTAGAACGCTTTTTTCTACCCATTATCATCATTTAGTCGAAGAATTCACTGACAAAGACAACGTTAGCATGGGTCATATGCAATGCATGGTTAATGATGATGATCAGAGCATAACTTTTTTGTATAAATTTGGCGAGGGTGCTTGTCCAAAAAGTCATGGCTTTAATGCAGCTCGACTGGCGGAAGTTCCTGAAGAAATAATTAATCTGGGATCTGTTAAATCAATTGAATTTGAAAATTTTTCTAAAAAAATTCAATTGCTAAAGTAATTTTATTTAAACATATTCTTTTTATTTTGTTTAATTATTTAATTTTCAGAAAAGTGATGCATTTGAGTAAAAAAAATGAAATATGTGAAATTACCGAAAAATTCAAATCTCTAGCACATTAATGTGTTTTAAATTAAATGAAAAAACTCTTATTTTTTTTTAGAAATTGATCTCAAATTCCGAATGATTTTTTTGTATTTTATTTTAATATCCAAAAAAACGTTTTGTCTAATTTTTTGTCACTGTCAATGAATTTAATCAATGAATTTAATTATTTTGAAATATATATTTTTTCCAATTGAGCAAATTTAAATAAAAAAAATTATTATTTTAACGATTAAATATTTTAATTTTTTGAAAATAATTATGATTTACAATATTCTAATAATTTTAAAAAAGAAGAAGATGAAAGCTTCAGTATACCATGATAACTTAGGTAATTAGTGAAGCAAGGGCATTGTAAATTTTCATTCAAATATTTTAAAAATTACAAAAATAAAATTCTTTTTAATTAATTTAAATTAAAAATTGTGCTTTTTAAACTTTGATGATGAAAAAACTTGAAACAAAATAAGTTTTACTCATAATTGTTTATAAGTCATAGTCAGAATTTATTTTTTTAACACAGAAAATATTAATGATCAAATAAATATCAATATTTTGAGATTCCTTTTTTTTGTCTGTATGATCTATTCTAATTGTATTTTTTTTTGCAAGTTGTAAATTTATTCTATTTAAATGCTAAAATTCAGTAAACGCTACTTAAATAAATTTGAATTGTAAAGAAATACAACTTATAAGTTTGGACTAGTTTATTTTTTAAGTAATTGGAAATTAAGAATAACAAAAAATTAAATTTTCGATTTTAAATTTCTAAATTTATGATTTTTTTCATTAAACAGGGGTGTTAAATGATTCATCAGTTTTAAACTGTTTGCAACGTTCAGCTATTGGAAATTTTTCGAATGAGATTAAAATTTAGAATTAGATAATTTTACCCTTTACCCTTTATTTCCCAAGAATCAATTTCAGCAAAATAAAATTTTGGTGAATATCATGTTCCAATTATTGACCAGAAGGGCCACAAGTACATTCCATCATTTGTCGATACTCTCGTTGATTAATTCTAGAGGTTGGTCACTTTCGATTTATTTAGGATTTTGTATTATATTTTTTCTTTTTCAATTAGCTTATGGGGCATTAAATTTGAGTAAATTAAATTTAATTAAATAAGCTAAATCAAATTAACCCTTTGAGGAAATTAAATCAAAAAATTCGGATTTATTTTAGATCTTGAAAAAAATCTTAAAAAGCTTAGAAATAGAATAAAACTTTTTTCTGCACACAAGGCGTAGCATGTTTTCTATCTATTTTTCATTTTGATTAATTTAGATACTGGGATTTTTTTTTATTCATTCAAATTTTATAAATAACTGAATTTATCCATATGAAATGTCTTTTTTATGAAAAAAAGAAAATTTTTTGAAACCTGTTCATTAAATGGCACTACTTACAGTGTTTCTGCCTTAGTTGAAAATTGATTATCTTAAAAATTTTAAGTTAATTTATGAAAAATTAAATATTTACTAGTAAAACGGCTAAAGCTTTTTCTTAAAAATATTATTTTTAGACGATCTCCTTTGGAATTACATAAATTCACGTTAGATTATGGTAAAAGCAAATGAGAGTTATGGTCAGAAAAAAAGATCATATATTAGTATTTAAAAAAAATTATTTGATATTTTTATTTTACATAAATATTAATTTAAAACACAAAAAAAATATTTATCTTGTTTTTAAAGGAAAATAATCAAAGGCTCTTTAAAACAACTTATTATTATAACAAAATTCTAGAGATAGAATTCGCTATTTCTGCTTAGGTTGAAGAATGAAAACCATTTAAAAAAAAGTGAAACTAAAAAAAGAGGCATAAAATTAAATCTCGCAATTTTTTAAATGTTAATCAGCTCATAAGTGTTCTTAACTTTTTTGAATAAAAAAATTATATCTAAAAGGTTAAAAGGAAAAAAAATAACTAAAAACTGTCAAGAGTCGCTAATTAGGCAGTTAGATTGCTACATAACAAAAAATTCATTCTTTTAAATGAAAAAAGCAGAAAGTTTTATTAAAATTATTGACTTAAATTTTTCATACAACTTTTTTACCATTTTCGATAAAAAGTTTTAATATTTACATCTCTCTTTGTTTTTATTCCTCGCCCTACAGCCTGAAATCTGTTAATATTAAAGAGATCAAAATGATTAATTAAGTCCAGCATTGAGCAAATAAAATTGTTTATATCTTCTAATAAATACAGAAGGATGAATTAATTGCATTGTATTGAGTTAAAATTTTAATTTTTGTCACATTAATTTTGAGTAAAAAAAAATTTTATTTCTTAGGAATCGTGTTTATTTTAGTTTATTTTGTATTAGTTTATTGATTTTAATGTATTTTAATAAAAATTGGAATTGTTCTATAAGCATCACTTCTTAAGTATTTGAAAATTTTAAATTAATATTAATAATAATTTTTCTTTATCATCAAAAATATTGAACTTGGAATTTAAATTTTATTGTTTAAAAATGAAATTAAAACAATCAGTTAATCTAAGTTTCATTTTTCTGGTTTATTTATATTTTCCTAAAAAATTCAACTTTATTAAAATGACTTCTATAATTAAATCAGATTCTTTTTGGGAACAGATGATTTAAACATTTTTCGATTTAAATTTCTTTCGTGTGTATGAAAAGCGGTTATGATTAAAAACAATAAAAGCAAAACTTGTAAATGTTTAAAATTAAAAAATACAAAGACTTCTTATGAAATTGAAAATTTTCAAAACTCAAAACTTACTAATTGCTACTTTATAGTTTATTCATAAAATCAATCACGTGTGAAAGTATCGTGTTCGTCAATTTCACTTCTTTACCTTAAACAACATTAAATTGTTTAATTACTTTTTAGCAAAAAAACAATACTTTTTGATTTTATTTTTTAAATTATAATTTTATAAAAATTTAGCTGAAAGGATTGATTAAGTTCCATTTCAATCTGCCTGGGTCTTTTTCAAATTATGTTTTTTAAAGATATAAAAATAATAATATCGTGTTTTATATCTGATCTATTGTCAAAAAAAGACTAATTAGAATTTTAATTTATTGCATTAATACTTTTGATTGAAGTTAAAAAAAATTTTAATTTTTTTGAAAAAATTCTTAGTAAATTGAAAATATTTGGACAAATTCTATGAAAAAAAAACAATTCATCGTTTTTCTGTTTAAATTTTGTTTAGCTCATTTTCGTAAGTTTTTTAATTGATTGAGTGTTTTAGAGAGCTAAGAAATTTGTTCAATTACTCAAAAATTGAGTAATTTTAAGCTCTTTTTTAAAAGGTAAATTTAAAATAAATTATGATCGTTTCTGGAAATCGCGACAACCATTCTTTCCAGTTAATTAAAAAACAAAGCAAACTAATACAAAAGAAATTCCTAAATTGTCTTTTTATTGCATGCCAAAACAAATTCAATCACGAATATTCACTTTTCTCATTTAACATCGAAGCCTAAATGGATTTTTATCCACCGTTGAATCTAGATCAAATATTTGACAAGACCATCAACGACTTTGCTTTGACCAAGTTTGGATTTGCCAAATCATTGACTAAAAGCAAAAGTCATGTTAAAATTGTAGCAAAACACTCAAATGAAAACTTTGTAAAATCAAAAAGCCTTTGTCAATCTTCCCCAATTAGAATTTTGCGCAAATTAGGTCTAAATGAGCGAATTTTTCATGGAATAAGCGACACTAATCGAAGCTACATCTACCGAACTGTAATTATAAACACCAAAATAAATCTTTTCAAAAATACACCTGTTATCTTCAAATCAATTGATGAATGGAAGTCAATGCACCCTTTGCTTAGGTGCAGGGTTTTCACTGCCAATGACAAATACTTCGCATATGCCTCAGAGGAAACAATTAAAAGCAATTCAAATGTGAATTTGTATCGTTACCAGTCCAATCATGTGACTAGTTGTGACGACATTTGGAAGCTGTTAGTCGAAAGAGAGATGACTCTTCCTTTAAATGGAAGAAATGGTCTATTGTGGCGACTGACTTTTTTTCATGTAAAAACAGTAGCCAAATCAGACATGGAAGAATTTTACTACGCTGTCATTCTCACTTTTGATCACTCTATAATGGACGGCCGAAGTTCTTATTCCAGCCTTTTGCAATTATTTTCTTTAATTGAAAATAATTATTCAAAAATAGAAAATAAAATAATTGAAAAGCCACTTTTGCCCGCCAAAGAAGATTTGTTCAAACCAATTTTTAATGAAAAATTCCAAATAGATTATTATTCAAAAAGACCCGACTTTGTGGTTGCTTCCAATTCGGATGCTTACATTCGCCTAAAAAAATTGACTTGCGAAGAAGAGGCCAAAGGAGTTGTTTACTCTCATGAAAACTTTCCTGTCACTACAGTCAAAGAATTGATACAAATATCCAAAGAAAATAATTCTAAATTTAGAAGTTTGGTAATTCAAAAGACCGATTTCGATAGAATAATTCAAAAATGTAAAGAGAATAAAGTAAAGATAACAATGTTTTTGAATATGTGTCTGGTGCAAGCTGTGAGGTTGTTATATGAAAAATTTGATGATGAGCTCAATTATTTGATTCAGGAGCCTGTGATACATTTTGCGACCAATATTAGCCTTAGGGAGTTTGAGGAGTACACTAATCAAAGCAAGGATAAAAATGAAACAATTGGGTGCTACATAAGCTTGGCGTTTTCGAGTTATGATAAGCCGATGAGTTATGGAACGCGAAATTGGGAACATAATTTTTGGAGCCTTTGCCAACATGAGACAGAAATGTTTCACTCTAGACTTAAAAACAGGGAGTTTATCCATTCGATTCGATTGCCAAATAAAAAAAAGAATTTTGACGAGTTTTTTTATCATTTTGGCAATTCAAATCTTGGAATTTTAGATTCGTCCATAAGCGAAAAAAAGTTGATCAGAGTCAAACAAACTTTTGCTACGTGCAAATTTTCCAAAGAAAATTCTTTATGTTGGTTCACCAATTTAATGGCCACCATTGATAGTCAATTGTGTTGGACAATATCATTTAATTCTTGTTTTATTAGTCAAGAAATGATCGGTCTTCTAATAGACAATTTAACTCAAATCATTAAACAGCTAATAAAATAAATGAAAATTACATATGTTTTAATTTTTATAATTAAGAAAAATTAATTTTTTTAAAAAAGATTTTACAAAATTAAAAAATTAATTATAAGATATTTGGTGTTTACATATTATTATGAGTTCATTTTTATTAATTTTTTTTTCAAAGTGTGAAGTTAATGAAGAAATGTATGTTGGAGTTAAATTAAAGCAACGTGCATCAGCATCCATAGAAGAAGAATCGAGTAACTTGTCATGTCTCGAGAATATGAACATATCTAGCTTGAAGGGTCATTTTATTTTTTGATTCCTTAAGGGAGAAGAAATATAAACAGATCAATGCTTTATGCTCCAAATAGAATCTAGAAGATAAGAAGAATAAAATTTTTAATTTCGATTTTACCTAGAAAATAAATAATTTTGCAATCTTTAATTAATGAAATATTTTTTTAATCAAATAAACTTTTATAAATAATGGCTAAGGATTAAAGAAAAAAAATGAAAGTAAATATCTTTTTTGAACCAACTTTATTAATGCATAATTTGAAATATTTATTTTCAAAATTTTTGTTGTCATAGAAGCTTGTTCAAATTTTCGAGATACTTAGTTAAAATTCCATCTTTTAATTATGTAATAATAATTATTTTATTTTGAAAGTGAAAAGGTGACAAGAAAAAAATGAATCAAAAACAAAAACAAATTTGAAATTTTCATTTATTAATTCAATTAAATTAAAAAAAAACTATATTTTCTTGCCTCATGTTTTTAGCTTTACTTTGGAGAAGAAGTTTTGATTAGAGTAAAATTTAAAAACCAGTTGTTGTAATATCCTTAATACCGGTCTTGTCGCATATTAGGTAATCAGTCAGCTCTTGCGAAATATATAAATATTAATCATCGAATATCTGGTTACACGTTATTCTTTCGTTTAATGATCAATTTGATTATTTGATCACAAAAATTCTAAACTTTCATGTTTCATTTTATCGTAGAATAAAATTCAAAAAATCCTCATGACAAATCACAACTTTAAATAATATGAAAAAAAGATAAAAATAGCTGAAGATAAAATGGACTATAAACATTCAATTAGTTAGCCTTATGGTATTTAACTACGAATAGAAAATAATTTTACTTTATTTATTAAAAAAGTTCTGTGATAATAAAATCAAGTATAAACATTTTTTTATCTTTGATGGTAACTAAAATATTTTATTTTAATTTAAATTGAGCAAGAAAAAAAATATTGCAGTGTTACATTCCATATCTGAATATTCTTGTTTTGTTAAAAATTATTAAAATTCTTGAACAAATTATTTTCTAATGAATGAATACAGGCTCTAAAATTAGAAGTGATTGCGAAACTCTGAAGTTTTTCTATTTAAAAAACTCATGAAATTTTTGAAATTTTATCAATAAAAATGAATGTAAATAAAAGTACAGATTGTGTTCCTAGCGAACTAAAGGAATTGATAAGAATAATTGTTCTTAATTTTTATGGATTTGATTTCTATGTATGCATAGAATACTTGATGATTTATCTTTGTTTGCGCGAGGAGGATTTAGCAGAGATGCTCAAGTTAGATCCAAAAATAGTCCACGAACATTTATTTACACTAAAAAAGGATAAGTTTTTAAATGAAAAATTAACAGTGGACATTCAGAAAGATGGTAAACACATTAAACACCACTTATTTTATATAAACTACATATCAGCTGTAAATATGATCAAGTATAAAATAGACAAGATTAGAGAACGTATTGAAAATGAGGAGCTTAAAACCACAGAGAGTGTTTACAAATGTGTCAACTGTTCCAAAGTTTTTAACGAATTTGACTTAAAAGAAATTTTCATGACAATGAGATGTTCTCGTTGTTACGGTGAAATACGCGAAGATATTCACCAATTCCGAAATTTATTACCAATGTTCAATACAAAAATGAGCCGGGTTTTTGAATTACTGAAAAAAGTGGACCAAATAAATCTTCCGCTGTCGGTTCTCAGACCTGTGGCTCATAGCGAGCATTTAATTCATCGAAAGCCAGTTTTAACAGATCAGATAAATTATGTAAGAAAAGAAGACTTAAAGACAAAGGATCTTGAAATCCTAAAGTCTAGTGAGACAAAAAATTTCAAGAATGATAAAGATAATGAAGAAAATGTTTTTGCAAAGCTTCTTAAATATGAGTTTAAACAAATTAAATTTAATAATGGTTATTTTTATATTTAAAATTTTTAATTTTTAAAAAATTTTTAAATTAGATCAATTCGTGTCTAGTTTAGATAAAGAAGCTGATGAAAAAAATTTTCCAACAATTCTAGTCAATGGAAAGACAATACGATTTGATAAGATTACACCTGAACTAACCGATGAGATGAATGAACGGGAAAAAGAAACGTACATAAATGTTATTAGTGATTTGTATTATCAAGTATACGATAATTTTTAATTTTCCAATTACTCTTCAAATTAATTATTATTTTTATTTTATATTTATTAAAATTTTTTTTTTAAAAATACATTTTTATAACATTGATTTGCTTCGATTTTCATAATAAACTTAATTAAAAAAATTTTTTTTCTTTTTTTTTTAAATTTAAGTGGTCACGAAATGACGTCGATGGTCACATAATGAGTTTAAGTGGTCACATAAACTACATGTTGGTCACCTAAATAATTTAATTTTAAAATTTATTTAAATATTGGTCACCTATTTCCATGGTCAAATATACGTGACCACTGTTGGTCACCAAATGAGAGAAATTGAATTGGTCACATATTTCGTGACCGCTTGGTCACCTATTGGGGGAGACCCGTTTTTTAAAGCAATTTAATTATTTCGTCCAGTATTTCATTTTCTCCTGACAATTTCATATGTTTTGGAGAAAAATAAGCAGGTTTAGAAATATACGAAAAAATATAAACAAATCCAGAAAACTCATTATTAACGAATTTTCCTAATCCTTCACTGAATTTTTCTCGTATTAAAGAAAAGTTTAACTAGATTCCTACCAGGAAGTAAAAAAAATTGTACATAATCACTTTCAAAACTTAAAAGAGACCACTTAAGAACCTTTTTTTAGTAGAGATGATCTTGAGAAAACAATTAAATGTATTAAAACCAAACAAATCGACTGAATATGACTAGGTTTGCAATGAATTCTATTTTTTAGGCCCATGCAACACAAATTTTCATTACCAAATGGTTTTTCAATGGTTCGTTATCCTTTGGTATATCCAAAACAAATTCACAATATTTTTATAATTAAAAAAAATCAAAAAAATCTTTTAATTTATCGATTATTTTAATGAATTTATATAAATAAAGAATTAATATTTTTTTTTAACAAGTCACATAAAAGATAAAACAAAAATGTGAAATAAATTATTTTATTTTTCGAAAAAAATTCTTTCTCATCTTTTTTTCAGTTCTAACATTTCAACCTAACTTTCTTTTATTCTTGGAAATATTTTGAATTTTTTTAAAAAATAAAAACAATAAGTGAAGTTATTTTGAACTTGATTAGATATTTGGTCTAACATCTTACTTTAAGTGCCGCATTTAAAGATTTTGAGAAAATGAAAAAAATTTTTTTACAAAGATACTGCCCCATTCCTTGGCATTAAGATACTTTCCTTTAAGCGCTGCTTTTAAGTATCTATTTTTTTGATAGCAAAAAAATTGATCATATTTTTTTATTATTATCGAGTAAATTTAATTTAATTTTGAATTTTAAATTCTATTGTAAATAAATTTTTTCAAAAGGATCAAAAAAATTTAAAATAAAGTAGACTATGCGAATCCATGCTAAAAAAAATAAGAACTATCTTTTAAAAATAAACAAAATTTAAATAGACTTAAAAATTCTACAAATTAAAAAACTGAATGAGACCATAATCGCCAGTAATCATCCATTTATTTGAATCTGCATAATTTTTGATCATTTCAACAAAATTGGGGTTTTCTCTATCCAAATTGGCTACCAAGTCAGACTTCAGAGTCCTAATAGCGCACAAAGAAGTTGGTTTGAACTCTCTTACTGCCTCAATCAATGGTGTACTCATGTCCCAGTCTAAATCGCCTAACAATTTTCTGTAATTCAAATCTCCTTTAAAAAATATCAAAGAGCTGGTGCTTTTGAAGTATGAATACAAATCTGGATCAATTCTTTCCATTTGATCAAATGAGTATGGCAAAGTCCAAAAAGAATTTTCACAGTTTATTTCCAATCTGTTATCTTCCTGCATATATTTGTTCAATCTTCTTAAAAAATTGTTGATTATCAACGAATTTGAAGATTGTAACTGCTGAATTAAAAAGTTAAAATCCGATCTGGTAACATCGCTGATGAACCATGAAAAAGCTTTGCCATGCAGGCGAATTTTATGCACAAACTCATTTCGAAGTAGAAAATCACACAAAATTAGATCGGCAGCTAGCTCAACCGAACAGTTGTCTAGCACAATATCAATGCACACATTATCATGTTCTTTTTTTGATTTTAACTGTTTCAGAAATTGCCATAATTCTTCTGTGTGATCGCACAGAACATTAGGTCTGAATGAGTCTAAAAGCTCGATTAAATTGTGAATTTTTGAGCTAACATCGTTGCCGCTTGACAAAGAGAGATCGTTTTTGTTAGCCCACAAGAGAGCTTCCATAATTTCCCTAAATCTTTCACGCATTAAGCTTTC
Organism: Brachionus plicatilis; assembly: GCA_010279815.1. NCBI lineage: Eukaryota > Metazoa > Rotifera > Eurotatoria > Ploima > Brachionidae > Brachionus > Brachionus plicatilis. The sequence goes on from QEOQ01000544.1 coordinate 841,225, forward strand.
GTTTTGTTTTTCCTCGTTGAAATTAAGCGGACACAGATTTGTTATTAATTGAAACACGCTTTTAAGACTTTGCTCATGTGACTCCAGTTTGGATTTTTCATATGGATCATAATCTTTTAAGGAAGTGGTGCAAAGGAGCATGGCTTCACGGATGCGTCTGTATACATAGCATTCGGCGAACAACCATGGAGATTTGAACCAAGTGCAATTATCTGGACCTATTTGTGATTTTAGTTCCTCCAAGGCAGTGTTCCATAATGTTGAATCAGAACCTGAATCAGTTATTTCTTTTAAATTTTTATCTGTTGTTAATTCATATCTCAGTTGACTTAATAATTCAATCGCATTTTTCAAATCGCTCATTATATCCTAAAATTAATTCAATAAATTTTTAGTTTTTTCTCTTTATGTGTAGCATACTTCCGAATATCGCTGGGCTAATTCGTTACGGAATCTTGAGAGATAATCAATCGCTTTTGTTATTGTCACAGGAAGACGATCTTTAATGGTGACATAAGCAAATGTACTTTAAATTTTTTTTATATAGATCAATTGAAATTATTTTTTAAATTAAAGTATACTTTTTTTTGGACGCTGACAGGGCCGGTGGAATTTGTGAGCTCATTTTAAAATTTACCTAATCTTAAAACTGAATACAAGCTTTATTTATAAAAAATTTTTTATGAACATAAATTGAAATACATAAAAATTAGTAATTTATATTTGTCATACGTCAAGTGATACTTTTATCTAATAAAAATTAATGCTAAAATTCAAATATACTTTGAGCGTATTTTATTTTTAATCAAATTCAAATCAGATTAAAAAATAAGAAATTTTAGATCCTAAAACTTAGATTCTAAACAATTATTTTTTTTTTAAATAATTAATGTTATTTACAAATATTATAAAAAATTTCATCCATTTGCAAAAAAATTATTTGAAGCAAAAGTTATTTTCGAAATTTTATTTATCCTATTAACAAAATTTAAATTTATTACCAAAAATAATCACTTTGAAACTATAAAATTTATCAGAAGTCCGACTTATTTAAAATACACGAGTCAAGTTATTATTTAACTGAAAAGTGAGCCTGAAGTATTTGGGGTGAGACTTATAGGGAAAAAGCTTTTGAAGAATAAAAATAATTCTTTGTAGTTTAAACAAAATTTTATTTATTTTAGTAAAGAGTTGTTTAAAAGTCCCAAAAAAAAGTCTAAGTCCAGACTTTTTTTTTAAATTTGCTGGATCAGGCTTCATATCAAAAAATTTATATACTCTTGGGTTGTCTAATGCAATAGATTTGCCATATATCAGAATTTTGTTGCAAATTTAGAATAAATTTCTTCTTCAGTATCCAAAATTTTAAAGCCTAGACTTGGGCTTTTGAATGAAAATTTAAAAAAAGAAAGTCCGAATTTGGACTTTTTTTTTTTAAATTTTTTTAAATTTTTGACTTGAGACTTGTGGCTTTTAAATAACTCTGTTTTAGTATAATAAACAAATTATTATAGCATAAAAAGTCAATTAAATTAAAACTATAGAATAAAAATATGTCTCTTAGAATACTCTCATACATTGTAGAATAAAAAATAATAACCAGAGTATAAAAAAATCTATCAAATTCTAAAGCGGTTCTTACCTTAGGTGGACGACTTGGTTTCTTTTTTGCTGGTTTATTTATATCAACTACCTCATCCTCTACTTTACTTTTTCTTGGACGTCCACGACCTCTTTTTAAGTAAAAATTTTGTTGTTGGTATAACTTAGAGAGAAACAAAACAATTCACTTGCTTTATTCAAATGAGCAAACATCGCGTAGGCTAATTGCCATCGGCATTGTGAATTTTGAAACAAAGAACAAAAACAAAAATCTTAAAATGAAATAACTTTTTTACTATGAGTCTAAAAATTGTCCTGCAAAATGTATCAGCTGATACAAACTTTGTACAACCCAGATTAAGTCTCTGGAAAAACTCTGCAAGTCTGCAAAGCACTAAATGTATAAGAAAATCATTAAAATTAAAAGTTATTCATTAGATCATTAAAGTTGTTTCCAAAATTCACAATTCCAATTCCAGAAAATTGACAAATTTTTATTATACCATCTACAAGTACAATTCTTTTTTAAAGGGTCGATTTTATGAAGTGAGACTAGACCTTGATGAGTAATTATATTATTACCATTACGATTAAAAGATTCATCTGGTTCTAACACCTGACAAAACTGCAACTTTTTTATACTATGGTTTCAAATGTTATACTTAAATTATAAAAATAAATAAATTTATGCTACATTTTATTTTCTTATTCTATAAAATTTTTTTCATTTGATAGTTTTTTTTTTATTTGTCAAAAGCCATCTTCCAAACTTATTTGTGTCAATGGGTTTATGAGGATCAATTCAAAATATTTTTATTTAGTTTGGTAATAAGTTAAGTCAGTTTTATTCCAGAAGATAATTAAGATAATTACTTTTACAATTACATTTTTTTGATGCTTTCTTTCCGACGAGTAAATTACTCTTTCATTGATAATTAATTTTCTAAGCGACAGTGTTAAATTCCGGTCACTTGAAGCAGTTAAGTGACCGGAATTTAGCATAATACTTAAACCCAACTCTTAAAACGAGATATATATAATATGAATTTTTATATGTAACTCATTTATACGACTTTTTTATTTTTAATTTTATTTTTATACTTTTTTATACAATTGCCTTTGAGGCTTAAATATTTAATAAATAATAAATAAATAATAATAAAAATTAACCATTAAAACTCAGCAACTTAGTCTAATGCTTTGAGTTTTAAAAATCGCCATTCTAGTGATGCCAAAGCAAACCAAATTTTCATGAAAATTATTATAGGTTTACTCAAAATTAAAGAATTGAGATTTAAATTCCTTTTATCCGAGAATCCACAACGTTTGTAGTAATTAGAACCTTGAGTAAACATAGTGACCCAAAACATGGCGTAAAATTGGCAAATTAAGCTTAGTGATCAAATTTAAACAATTCAAAATTCACAGCCATAAAATTTAATGTAGAATCATATTTTTATGTTTTTGGCAAACTATCATTAGCCATATTCAAATATTATTCATAATTCTGCATAAAAATTTTTTTTTCAAATACAAGAAAATTAGAATAATATGCATTTTTCTAAAATTTAATAAAATTATTCCTTAACCTAGCCAACAAACTTAATATATTTTTTAAATTCCTAGAATAAATTATATAAAATTTACAATTTTTATTTTACAAAAATTTTTTTGTTGACCAAAGCTCATAACGCCTTACAATATTAAAAAAAAAATTTTTTTTATTAAATTTTATTTAATAATTATTAATTTATTGTTGAACAATGTGTGTCTAACTTTAAAAAAAAAACATAAAACTTAAAAAAATAGAAAATAAAGCCTTTGATGACAAACAAAGTTGTAAAAGCGCCACAAGTCAGGGCATTTAAATCAAGAAAAAAAAGACAAAATGAAAAACTGATACAACATTTACATTTAAATCTAAAACTCAAATAGAAGTGTTTAGGAAAAGATATACGCTTGTATTTACAATTTGATTATTGAGCAGAGAATAAAACTTGGCTACTTTATGCTACATTGATCCAGCCATTGTCGTTTAAGAATCTCAAAATGCGGCGTCGAGATGCACGAGGTATTTGAAAATAAGTCGGACACGATCGTTTAAGCGAATCGATAAATTTCTTAGATCTACTAAAATTGGGCTTTTGTTTGGACAAATTTTCGTTCAACGAATCGTCCAAATCGAGTTGATCATTGTTCGATGGCTGATGTCCATTCATTTGCTCACAATAATCAAGACTATTCTTTAAATATTCGCAATTAAGAACAAATATAACACACAGAACAAATTTTTTTTTGTTTTTTAAATATTCTCGTTTTTATTTTTTAAAGTCAAATTTAAGAAGTTTTTTGATTCTTTTAACTTCTGACATAAAAAAAAAAACAAAAAAAAATTTATTAGCTTTTTAATAAAATAAAAATTTACTTTTATAATTAAAGTTTTTATATTTATGTAATCGTTTGGTTTCATGTGTATTGATAATATTAGCTAATTTAATATTTTTTATTTAAGAATTTTAGTTTGTGATTGACAGTGAATAGAAATCGAATCTCTTTATTTTCAAACATCAAGGATTTAAGTATTTCTCTTTTTTAAGAATATTAACTATTTTAAAGCGCTTTTAAAATTGGGATCATGTCGATCATGTAATCAGTGGTATCATATCAGTTTGATCATCCATTTATTAGTAATCAATTTGATGATTAATTATACAAAAAAAAAACTCCAAAATTAAATCAAGTCTTCTTTTTTGATCACCAAAAAATACTTTAAGATTTTTATTTCCAAAGCTAAATTTTATTGGAATGATAAACCAGATTTAAGTGAGGATCAAAAGCCTTTAGTAAATAGGTAAATGTGTTTTTGGTCTATTCAAGCCCATCATCTTCGCTTGAGGGTAATGTGAACTTTTAAAGTTTTAAAAAGTTAACCACTTTAAGTTTATTTCAGCAAAAAAATAAGTTGAAGAGTAAAAAGATGGTAAATCGATTTTGAAAACTATCAACCAGAATGTCTAAAAATTTATTGAAAAATCAAGCAGAATGTCCTTTTAGTGTACTAAAAAAATTAAAAAATAATATGAACGTGAAAGCTCATTTATTAAGAAAGCATTAAGTAATTTAATTCTATCCACCTAGCTGCTTACAATCTAAAAAATTTAGGTAAATTTTTTTTCAATTTTCTTGAAAACATAAAATAACTTTCGATTTAAATTAATAATTTTGGACAACTAAAATTATTTATTAATCATAATATTCACAAAAGAATACATGATAAATCACTGATCGCATTATCGGCATGACTCTAAATTTTTTTATAGAATTTTTTATTTATTTTAAAAATCAAATTTGAAAAATTAACAAAAAAATTTTAAAAAATCAATTCAACCCAATCTCAAGTTAATAATCAAAATTTAAACTTTTAACATTTTTCATTGTTCGCCCACCGAGTAAAAAATAAATTGAAAAAAAAATTATAACTTTTAATTCTAACTCTTCATTGACAAAACTAGTATTTAAATTTTTTTTGTTGCTTTTTAAGAAGTGAACAAAAAAAATCTCTATTTAAAATCTCAATCATAATAATCGTAGCGTGAGATCCGATTTCTATTTTATACTAATTTCACAGATTAATTTCTAGCCTAAATTTTTTAAAAATAAAAAATTACTTTTTTCTCATTTTCTGACAGAAGATTATATCCAGGCAAAGCACATAACCGTTCGCTAGTCGAACGTCTAGTCCTGGACGAAATACTTTTAAAGCTAAAATTTTCTTTTTTTGCTTTAGCATCAGAGGAATTGTTTGATGCCGATGTTGACAGCGAAGAAGACCTAGACGAAGATCTGGATGAAAGAACCTTTCTTTTTTTGCTTTTTATCTTAAAATGTTCTTCTTCATCATCACTTACAGCCTCGGCATTCAAAGTCACATCCAGATTTTCTTCATCATCCGACACCTTAGGCACTCGAGATCTCAAATTCCTGAATTCTCTGGACGACTTCAAGCTTAAATTTAGGCTATTGGGAGTTTTTTGACTTGAAAACGAGTTATTCTGACTCGATCGGCTATTCAGACGCCTCAGACGTCTGACTATGTTATTCGTGTTCACCTCGTTAATTCCACTTCCCACACTGCTAGCTGCACCAGCACTACTCAAATCTTCCTCGGTGTCTTTACTGTCCTCTACTTTTTCGTCATCACTCTTCTCCTGGAACAAATCGTCACTCAAATTTTCATCATTTTCAGCCATGTCCTCGGTAATCAAGTCCTCATTGTCCACCACTTGGTCGTCGACTTTGAAGCGTTTTGATGGCGAAAACCCTTTTACCGGGGATCTTAAGCTATTAAAACGTGTTAAACGTTTTGGTGACGAATAGCTCAGCATTCGTTTTGTTTGTTTTTTTTGATTTTTTATTTCTAGTTTCATTTTTTCTTTTTCAAACATTTGTCTGCTATACTCATCTATGTCACCAAGTTTGGTGATGCCTTTGGCTCTGTATTCGTTAAGCTCTTTCAAACGCTCGCTTAGGAGGCGTTGTTTACGAGTTATTTCGACTAGTGCCTCGTACTCGGAAGCTGTAACAAGTTGGGCAAATTTTTTATACTTTTCATTCAAATCTCTTTTTTAAAATAAAAAATTTTTTTTTTTTTTAATTTTTATCAAATTTACGTTGTTTCTTTGTCAGTGTTGGTGGATTTGCTTTTTTTAGGTCTACCGACTGTGGCGATTGATGGCATGGCGGCATGTATTTCCGACACTATGCCTAAACCATTGGTATTGTTTAAGTTGGAAGTTTTGTTCAGAGTGTTGATTAGAGCGCTGGCGTTGTTTATCAAGCCGTATTCCCGGGCTAATTTTTTATGTCGTTGTCTCTCTATCAAGCATTCTCGGTATATTTTGACAAGAGTTAGTTTTAAGTCAAAGTCTATTTGATCATCGTCTGGCTTTGTCAATTCTTCTTTAAATAAATAAGAGATTTGGTTGTTGGTGATGGCCAAGTTGGAAATGAGGCACTCGGCATCGTTTTTAAATTCGCGCTCAAAATCGTCCCGCAATGGCATGTAACCAAGGGCTCGTTGCTCTTCAATTGACATTTCAACTGGGGGTAGTAAAATTGTGTTCTGAATTTCGGGACTTTTAAGACATTTTTCCACGGTTTCTCCAGTGCATTTGTTTTGTTTATTGCGTGATGTAATTGTGTCTAAAAAAATAAGAATTTAATAGAAAAATATTTTTGAATTTAGTAAAAAAATCAAGTTGTTTTTATTTCTGGGGACAAAATAAACGAAAGCCTTAAAAAAACAGTGGCTCATTTTTTATCTAAATAAAAAGTTTGGTAAAATTGGTTCAAGTTTTTTCTAAATTAATAAAAAAGGCAAAATATTTCTTAATTTAAATTTAAAAAAAAATTTATATGCAACAGTAAATTTGTCAAATTACTGGTTATTGAAAAAAAAATATTATTTAACTCTTTTACTAGAAAATCTACATATAAACTAGTGTTGGGCATATTTTGTCGCGAGTCGACTCAAGTAGACTCGACTAAGCTTATTTTTTAGTCGAGTCGAGGCGACTCGATTTTTTTACAGTCGACTCGAAAATATTTTTTCAAAAATTAAATTGAAAAGAAAAGTTTTAAGTTGTATTTTTCTACAAAAATAACAAAGAAACTGCATAGTCGATTTAGCTAAGTCGTTCTTCTCGGAAATAGGGTCCTGGAGCGATCCTCAATGGAAAAAGATCAATGTAAATTTTAAAAAACAATTAAGTTAAATAATTAATATTAGAATTCGATAGTTGATTAGATAAAATAATTAGAGAAAAGCTGAAAACAAAAAAAAAATTAAATATAAAAGAAAATATGTTTTTCCAGTCGACTCGAGTCGACTGGAAAAAAAATTGAGTCGAGTCGACTCGACTTGGAAAAAAATTTAGTCGACTCTAGTCGACCTAGTCGATTCCAAACACTAATATATACTAAAGTTTTAGTAATTTTGCCAATTTTTTTTTTCAACTAGTTTATTACCAAAAAAAATTTAGTAAAATTCTAAAATTGTTTTAGTAAATAAATAAAATGAGTGAGGCTCCTATCCTCGAGGTTATAAAAGAAAGGGCACTATTTTTATTTTTTAATATATATTTTTCTGATCAAGAACCTAGAAGCGTATTCAAATTATATTCCGCAAGTCAAAGTCATGACTTGAACGTTTTTTTAAAAATCCTATATGAAAATTTTGCCGCATTGAGCGATTAAGGTTATGGTCGTTTAAAATTTTGTCGGCCGAAAAGCAAAATTTCCTAACAAGCAAAGCTCGTCATGACTTTGTCAATTTAAATTAAAAAATTTGGTTTTTAAATTTTTTGTTAATTCAATTCTAAATTTTATTTTCCATTTAATTCATGGGTCGATGATCATAATCACATGGAATGGTAAAAATTCAAATTATTGTGAGCACGGCGGACGAGAACTGCTATTTTAAAATTTACTTAGAACTAATTTGATTTTTTTCAAAAAATCATTTTTATTTTATTTTTATTTTAATTAATTAAAATAAAAATAAAGTGAATTCTACTCTTACTTATGACTTTCCAGGGATACACAATGTTAAAATCAAAAAAATGTTTTTTAAATTCATAAAAAAAAGTTATAATATAAAAAGCAGATCTTAATTTTGATCAGACTTGTTTTTAAGTTATTAGTTTAAGTCTATCTTACAAAAATTAAAGTCAAGTCATGACTTTTCCTTAAAAAATCAAGTAGCTTTAAAAAAAAGAAAAAATTATAAGTCATGACTTTGGCACACTGGTTTAATTGAAAATTATTTAGATAGTAATCCAACTTTTACATTCTTGAATGTGTAAAAAAGTTCCTAAATGTGATTTAATGAATTAATTTTATCACTCGTAAAGGTCAAAGATGGTTTAGTTAAATTTCAAAAAATCCTGAAAAAAAGTTTCCTTTTTGTGATCAATTCCTATGTTAGTGGTTTAAAACAGTAAAATTTTTTCTTTTCCAGATCTTAATAAATACTCTTATCGAGTCTCAAAATTTTATGAACTTTACTGTACAATATTTTAAAATTTTTTAATGAACAAAAGAGTTTTATTACTCAAAGTCTATTTAAAAAAATAAACTTATCTATAAAAAAAAATCTAAAAAATTCATGTTATTTACGCTTAAATCTAAAAAGCTAAAAAAATTTTATATTTATCAAAAAATTAATTAAAAAATATGATTTTAGGCCAAAAGGAAACAGCACGTTTTCGTGGCAAGAGAATTTTCATAGCAAGAAAAAATTCAAAGAAACCTTAATTTTTCATAGCAACTTTAATTGTTTCATCGCATGAACATTTCATACAAATTTTAATTAAGCCCATCAATAAAAAAGAAAATTTTTTTCTGAAATTGAGTCATTTTTAAATTTTATTTAATCAAAATTTTAAAAAATTAAAAAAATTGAAAAAGCATATTACAAATATAATAAAATTTAAATAAATAATTTAATAAATTTTTGAAAATATTGATTACCTTTCATTTGTTTTATTAATATAATATGATATGAAAATTTTGAAATTTTTTCTTTACTGAATGATTTACATTATAAAAATAGTTTGACAGAATTTTTATTAATAACCTGACTGATGAAAATTATTCAATGTTCATTCAATGAATTTTTTAAAGATGCATAAAAATTTTATTGCAATACAAATTGCCTTAAAATATTGAAGAGCCGTCGGTCATAGTCAATTTTTAAATTAAGTTTTAAAAAAATATTTTCTTAAATTAAAACGACCTAGTTCAAGATCAAAAAAATTAAGAACTAAGTAAATATATTCATTTTACTTTTAAAAACACGTTTTTTTTTTAAAAAAGAATTTTGTATTTGTAAGTTCAGCATATAATAAAATCAATTCAAATTTTTGTATCAAATTCGCTCTGAAAGAAAATTTTTAACCCAAAAAAATAAATAAAAAGTTCCTTTGAAAAATACAAACACGACCTTCGAAGCCTTATCTAATCTGCAAAATTAAAACTAAAATATATGGTTTATGATATACAAGATAAAAAATCGTTTTTCTAAAAAAAAATTCAATTAATTTTGTCTGTGTATAAAAAAGAAAAATGTGTTTACAAAACTATCAGTCCCTAAAAACACAAAAGAATCAACTTGAGAAAAAAATTAATCAAAATATGCCAACGCAGCTGATTCAAAGATTCAAAGAGTAAAATTTCAAATTTATCAAATTTTTTAAATCTTTAATTTAATTCAATCTAAAATTCAACTTTTAAAATAATTACGTTTTCCTAGATTTCCATAAACATAATAAGAGTAGTAGTGCTGTTCACATTCTAAATGTTCAATCAATTAGTTATTGAATTTTGGACGTAAATTCAAAATTTACCTGTTGGCGATCTGTTGGTCAAGTTTTTGGCTATGTCATCCCAATTACCGAGACCAAATTGCTCTACTAAATCGAGCAACAGCAGCTCTTCTTTGAAGGTCCAATAGTTCTCGCTGTCAAACACAGGAAAGCATTCGTTTGACTTGAGGTAATAGCCGTGATCTTTTTTGTGCTCGCCGAGCTCGGCTGACATTGAAAAACACTAATAGAAAAGATAATTATAAAAAGAAAAGCCAGCTAGATTAGTGTTTACTTTTAGACAAAGATAAAAATTAGAACATTCATTGCACTTGATTGACACATTACCTAGAGAATTTAAGCAATATGTACATTTAGTTATGTCAGTTTGAAGACAAGCAGTTGGTGCAGTGTTCAATGATTTGAATGAAGCAATCGACGAACTGGATGATGATTTAGAATGGTTAGATTTGGACATTTTGGCGACAGCGTTGCATTCATATATTCACATCATTTGGAAGTTTTAATTCTTAAAACGATCCAGTCTCTACTTCAATCAACTCTTCCTTTATATGTATTTATTTCTATCAAGTTCAAGCATAAAGAAAATAAAATATTTTAGATTTTTGTTTAGTATATATTATTTTTTGGTTCGTTTTTTCATTTAATTCTAGTAATAATTTCTAGCTCACGTATGTTAAAAATTAAAATTATTTTTTGGCAACTTAGTCTAGCAATATATCATAGGAAAAACGATAATTATGATAATTGAAAGCGGGTATTTGAATTTTTAGCTCATGATTTTCATAATTAATGCGTTGTCAAACCATATGTAACTAAAATATGGCGACCAGAATTTTGTCTGTCATACAAAATGTTTTTTAAATCTAGATGAAATTTGAAAGTCCAAAGTGTTTTCAAAGTCCTTACATAAGGTCTTTGAAAAATAATTTAGATCAATTTTAAATGAATACTTTAAGCAACCAATTTGAAAATGGCTTAGTTTAGTTATTTATGTGTTTATCTGTACCGAGCTAATGTTCCTTCAGAATATTAAAAAAAAAATAAAGTTAAATAAGATAAAATAAAATTAAAAATAAATAAATAAAAAAAAACAAACAATAATTTGAAATAACTAGAGGCAAGGCATTTTAATTATTTGATAGTTCAGGAGCAAAAGAATAAATATTTAAGTAGCAATTACACAATGCAGTTAGATATTCGATATATCTTGATATAGTTTAGTTTTTATTTTTTTTTTAAATGTTAATTTCACAATTTAAATGGCTCTGAGTACTAGAACTCCTTCGGCCATTGATTTTCTTTTTTTTTTTATTTAATAGTTTTACATTAATTAATTGAATAAATAAATAATTTTGGTTAATTTTAAATGATTTAAAAAAAAGATGATTTAAAATGGTAGCAATCAGTATTATTTAGACAAAAATTTTCACATTGACTAAGATTTGAAGCTAACAAATTATCGATTGTGGAATTCCTGTCAAATTTATCCGGAGCACTTACAGAATCATCTTACAGAAAATTTTTTTGAATTTTACTCAATCCTTTTTAAATTAAATAAAAATAAACTTGTCTTAATCCAGGAAAGTTCATTATCCATTGAATATTTGACCATAAAATATTTTGATTCTCTATTCCAATAGATTACTGTTGCTTTTGGGATTGAAGTAAAATGTAAAGAATTTTTCGCTAAAGCAGATGGTTGGAGAATATTTCAGATCTAGATTTGAATATAGAAGGAAATTCCAAACATGGTAAGAAAAAAAAACCTATGAATGGGCTTGCAAGAAATTCAAATCATTGGATGAATCAAATTTTAGACTAAAATGACATTTAAGAGCCTAAGCAACCCACAAGTTTACAGCCAGTTATGCCATCAACATCTAATGATATTAAAGAAGCTTTTGAAAATTCAATACCGGTCCCTCTTAGTAATACAGATCAAGAAGCTTCAAGCATTTCAATTAGACCAAAGTTATTAAATGTTCAAATTAGTTCACACATTTAATCTTTATATTGGCATTACGCTATATTATACCTTTTTTCTTCACTAAAATAATATTTTTATTGTTGTAAAACTATTGAGACCACATATTTTGAATCATTTATAAATGCCAGTCCAGACAAGCTTTGAAAAAGAAACTCTTACTCTTCTAACTCCATTTTATTTTTTTTGTAATCTGAAAGAGATTTAACTCCTCACAGATGAACAATATTTAAAAAAAAATTTAAAATTAATATTGTCTTCAAAAGAATATTTCGGTTATTTTTGTATACATTATAAGGCACAAAATAAGAATCTTGGTAAACAAAACAAGATTTTGAAATTTGATTATTTTTTCAGATTTTAAAAACAAATCAATAAAACGCCTTGAAAAAAATAAAGTTAAACTTAATTTACTAAAATTTTTTAAATACGATTTTTAACACTCGTGGCTTTCAAGAAAATAAAACCAGCAATTTAAATTACTAAAAACAAAAAAATTGATTATAAAAGAAAACTGAAAACTGAAATAATTTTCAAAAAAAATTCAAATGATTTTGGAAAAAGTCTTAATATTTTTAATCATTAGTTTAGTTAAAGCTAATATTTTGAGTGAAAGCTACAATGTTTTTGAAAATTCAGCATTTGGTTCGGTAAGACGAATTTTTCTCAAAACTGATATTCCAAAAAACATTGAACGACATGATTGTTTGATTGAATGTAACAAAAGATACGTTTGCTTAACTGCGTACTTTAAAAAAACTACTGATTCTTCTTTATGTGAACTTTTCTTTACTCCTTATAACTTAACGAATGCAATTATTAGCTCCTTGGAAAGAACAATATATCAGAAAAAGAGTACATAATCAACTAAAAATTAAATTAGATTTTTTTGTTAATATTTCATTCATTTTTTTAGTTCCAACAAATTATATTGGATCAGTAATTTTACTTTCAATCCCAAAAGCAACAGTAATCTATTGGAATAGAGAATCAAAATATTTTATGGTCAAATATTCAATTGATAATGAGCATTCCTGGATTAAGACAAGTTTATTTTTATTTAATTAAAAAAGGATTCATTAAAATTCAAAAAAATTTTCTGTAAGATGATTCTGTAAGTGCTCCGGATAAATTTGACAGAAATTCCACAATCGATAATTTGTTAGCTTCAAATCTTAGTCAATGTGAAAATTTTTGTCTAAATAATACTGATTGCTACCATTTTACTTATTATCCTAATACAACATGTGAGCTTAAAAGCTTTGCTCCAAATAATTTTGGGATGAGCGAATGTTCCAATGAGGCCTCTTGTTTCAGTTTGGTTGCAGGTAAATTCCAATTTTTTTTTAAATTATTTTAAGATAATGTTTTATTTTAATTTTTATAAGATAACGAAACATTTGTCAATATTCATGAATACCCTAGATATTATAGTGATAAAGCATACAAAACTAAAATTGCATTCTATTCGGACGATGATTCAATTTGGTCTGATTGGCATTTGGTTTAAATCAGATTAGAAAAAGCGCGCAATTCTAATGCAGAAAGTAAACAAGTTACTTGATATTTTTTCTAAATAATTGATATTAATTAAATAGCAACATTTTTTTATTTAATAATTAATTTTTTATTATATATGAATGTCAATTCCTTAAACTTTGATACTTTTTTTCTAATTTTTTTATTTTGCATTAAATAACTCATTTTTTCCATTAATTCTAAAAAATTTCAAAATCAATGCCTTAGAACTTTAATTGATCTAAAATATATTACATTTTTATTGATCTGAAATATACTGAATATATTTTCAGCATTGCTCTTCTCCCCATCCAGGGTGCAAAGTAGTTCCCCAAATATTATAGCACTTTCTTACTGGATTTTGAAATCCTTGGCTAAACACTCCTCTCCAAATACCTAAAAGTGCCAAAATATTATTTAAATCAATTGGATTATTCAAATAAAATTAGTTACCTATGAAAACTAAATTTTCAGCATGAATTTTACAATTTTTAGTTCCAATTGGCAGGTCCAGTGTTCTTGATTGACCAGCAAGAAAATCACCTTTAAACATGAATAAATTCAGCGATGTTCCACTTTTTGTTTTAAAAAAATTAACGGCAATTTACTAAATTTTACGTTAATTTTTGGTAATTTACAATATTTTAAGAAATTGCCTTAAAAAACAAACAAAAAAAGCGGGATTGTAGATTTTTTTAAATTTTTTTTGGTCGAATGATTTCTTAAAAAATATTTATTTTGAAGGCTCATTACCTTTAAAAATTGATAATCTTCAAAAAACTTTATTGAAAATTCAGTAAATTTAATTATTTAGATAATTTATCTTTTTTATATGTGAGGTTTTTTCAAAAAACATAATATAAAATATATATCTTTTAATTTAATTGGGAAAATAATTACTATTTGAAAATATTTAAATACTAGTTATTGAAAAAATTTCAAATAAAAAGTGAAAGGTAAATAAGAGCAAAGAAATTTAATTCCAAGAGATTTGAATTAAATAAAAAATCAATCAATTTTTGTATTAATTAATTATTTTAAGTGTCTTCGCTATTGTTTTTTATTTCATTTTTTTGAAATGTTGGGCTCATATATGACATCTAAATCTTTTTATTGTTCATGAGTCTATGAGGCTCAGAAGTTTAAATAAATAAATAAATATGACATTAACATGGTAACTTTCATTTTCATCACCATCGCATTATCTAAATAATTGTTGTTCAGAATCAGTTAATTCAATATTTTTATTTATTGAATGAATATTTTCGATTTTAATTTTTTTTGTTCAAGAAAAATCACACAAAATTCTTATAATTTTATTCAGAAATTAAATGATCTAATTGTCCCTTGTGATTTTTTAGTTTCTCATTTTACCACATGATTTTAGGTTATTATGTGCTAATTTTGATTTAAACTTAGAAGTTAAAATAATAAGTGATTTTTTAAAAATAAATTTTATTTGTAGCATATTAGTTAAAAAGGTTTTCATTAAATTTTTAAGAGAATTATATTAAGAGAATGACGTTATTGCGATGAATACTGCATGTGGTCCAAAATTTTTGCACAGGTTACATAAGCCAATTTTTTTAAAAGGTTGATTGTTAATAAAGTTTGAACTAATCGAATTAAAAAAAATTAATTAATTTTTTTAGTCATAAATTTATTAATAAAATTCTTAATCGCCTGCAGTTGCCGAAGAGGCAGCTGCAGAAGGATTCTGAACAATTTCCTCACCAAAAAAGTTCAACAACTCGGCTCTATAGTCATCGAAATCTCCATTAAAAGCTGCAACTTTTTGGTTTTCGATCACATAAAGCTGACAATCAGTCTCTCTAATTAATCTCTCATCATGTGAAACAATAACTACTCCACCTTCAAACGAATTCATAGCTTCGGCCAATGCATCTATAGACTCAATATCCAAATTATTAGTTGGCTCATCTAAAACTATAATATCAGGAGCCTTGCTCACCAAATCACTTAGAGCCACTCTTGCTTTCTGTCCGCCAGATAAATTTTCAATCTTAATCTCATGAACAAAGCCTGGAAGTCCCACAGAACCGAGTCTTTTCCGGCATTCTTGGTAGTCCAAGTTATACATAGTCCTCAAATGTGCAACCGGTGATAAATTAACATCAAATTGATCGGCTGAATGTTGGTCAAACCGACCAATTTTTAGGAAACTATTTCGCATCACCTCTCCACCAGTAGGCTGTATATCTCCAAGAAGGATTTTCAGAAAAGTTGACTTTCCGACACCATTGGGTCCTATTATTGCAATTCTAGACTTCATATCAACTCCAAAATTTACCTCTTTAAAAAGATATTCCTGTCCCGGATACTTGAAACTCACATTTTTCAGTACTAATACTGGTGGGCTTAAGTTATGAGTTTTGGGAAATTTAAATTTTACAACATAGTCTTTGGGCTTTTTTAATAATTCAACAGGCTCTTGTTTTTCTTTTTTCTTAGCATCTTTTTCTTGCTCACGACTCAGCAATTCTTTACTTTTTTCCTGGGCTCGCCTGCCCGATTTACTGGTCGATTTCATCTCATTGATTTTCTTTTCCTGCTTTTCATACTCTTTTTGCTCTTCACATTTTTTTTGAGTCAACATTTTTTTAACTTTGGAATAATTACCGCGGTAATAGTACAATTTTTGATTATCTAAATGGATGATGTCAGTGCAAACATTGTCCAAAAAACTTTGGTCATGAGACACAACAAGCAAAGTTTTTTTCCATTTTTGTAAATAATTGTCTAACCAAATGACTGCGTTAAGGTCCAACTAGTTAGTTGGCTCGTCGAGCAACAATAATGTGGGCTCAATGAATAAAGCTCTCGCAAGAGAAATTCTCATCCTCCATCTCCCTGAAAAATTTTTGGTCACTCTGTGCTGCATCGCTTGGTCAAAGCCCAGACCGGACAAAATTTGGCAAGCCTTTGCCTCGGCGGCATCGGCCTTCATAGCATCTAGCTCTTCGTAAATTTGATTCAAGTGATCAATATTTTCTTGGGTTTGATCAGGCTCAGACAGAAGGACCTCTTCTTCTTCAATTAATTGACTTCTTTTTTTGTCCGAACTTAGGACAGTATTTAGGGCCGAAGCTTCGTCAGCCCTTACCTCTTGTTCACAGAAGAGAATGTCAATATTTGGTGGAATGTTCAACGATCGACTAGCTATATGCTTGAGTAAAGTTGATTTTCCTATACCATTTGGTCTGAGCAAAAATTAAGCCTTAACTTTGAGATAAACAAAGAATAAAAAAGGAATTACCCCACAAGTCCATAGCGACGCCCATTGGAAATTTTTAAGTCTGCATTTTTGAACAAAAATGTGCCGTGAACAGAAATTGAAAAGCCTTCGATTTTTATGTCTTGTGAGGCCTCTAACAGATCACTTCGGCCTTGATGACCCGCTGTCAGCGAAAAGTTCTCTAAGCCTCGAGGAGCCTCTTCAGATGACTGTTTTTCGGGACTTGGATCTGAATTGTTAACATACGGAGTAGATAGGAAATTTTCTAAAGATGTTTTTTCTTCAATTGAAAGCATTTTATCAAGTCTGAGCAGAATGAACATTTTGAGATATAAAAAGGGTCCAAACCCGAAAAATTTCAATTTATTTTAAGATTTTTTAAATTTAGACAAAATTTTTGCAATATTTAATTGTAATTTTATTTTAAAATTATTTAAAAGAGTTGGAATACTTTTTTTAAATAAAGAGGTTGTGCATATTTCAATGATAATTTTGCCTAAGAAAAAAAACGCCTTTTACCTAAAATATACCAAAAATCTTTTGATAATCTTAAAATTCAGCTTAAAATTTAGTGTCCAGTAGCTTTTTTTTTATAAAAAAAATATTCAAGCGAGATATCCTGTGTAATCGATTTTTGATATTTTTTGATTTTGATTTAAGAATTTGATCGTTCTAAATAAATTTGATAAAGCAAAATCATACCGAATCGGCAATAAAAAAATTTTCTTTGTTCCTTCTCATAAGTTGAAGGTCTTTTAAGTCAAGGTTTTCAATATTCAACAAAAATTCAAGGACATTTTAAAATGTAACATTAAAAAAGAATCTGTTATTAAGATTATTTTATTTTAATTTAATTTTAAAATAAAAAATAAAATAATAAATAAAAAAGATTTTTTTTCTTTCAATTTTCTAAGTTGAGGGGGGTCTAGGGGTCAGTTAATGATTATATTATGTCATGATTCAAAAATTAATTTATAAAAATATTAGGCAAAGAGGAATCAAAAAAAACTAAAATAGTCATAATTATATGTTGGGGCTTGAAGTAATAGAGTTTTTTCTCTTAAAAGCCTATTTCGTGAAATCATTGAAGAAATCATTATGATGAACCCGACCAAAGGTTTGCCAAAGTTTCTAGGCTTTAAACAAGGTCAAAATTAAGTTTCACATTGATTTATATTAATTGAAAAATGTTTAAGGCCTGAAATCTATAAAAACTAAAATACAAGTTGTATTTTAAAATTCATGATTTTTGAACCTTGATTCCTAAAAGCCCCAAAACAATTATTGAAAATGGATGTGATATTCTTAATCTGCACCTCGTAAACTATAAGATAACAAATTTTCATATCATGACAAAATTCAAAATAAAAAGGCAAATTTTCTATTGAAGGATGTACAACCTCTTTAACATATAAACTTGAATTAAAAATAACTAGACAAACAATTTAAATTTTTTATCAATTAAAAACCAAATCTTTGCTAAATAAAAAAGTTGTAAAAAAAATGAATTAAAATTTGTTCTTATTCTTTAGATTTCTTGTATAATCTTTAAGACATGTTGAATTTTTGAAACTTTTTGATTTAGCCAACGAGTTGTTTTAGTAAAAAACCGCGGCAGGAAATTGATCATGCAGAGCGCGTCTACAGTAGATGACGCCCTGATGCAGTGGCGAGATGTTTGTCAAAGTTGTTCTTGAGTGAGTTCACTGTGGTTGAGTTGATGACATTCTCTATTAGGCCGTTTCAAATGTCAGCAATTCTAATATTGAAAATGGATTACAACATCTTACTATTTTGCTTCTGAAATGTCCTCTGTGACCTCCTCGCGGCTCCAAACCTAGCGGTTTTGCCTACCAGTTTATGTGCTCTAAATTTGATTCGAGCTTAAATTTCTGAATTATAAAATTTGTTGCAAAAATTTAGGAATTAATTATTTTATTTATCCAAAATTGTTTATTTATTGAATTTGACGAAGAATTGAATTTTTTCATTATAATTTAAATGATAGAATTTTTTTTCTCTACATTTTGATATATCACACTAGGAAAAAAAATATAATTAATTCTTAAATATTTTTCACGTTTTTTGATTATATTTTAAAAATTAAAAAATTAAAGTCGTTTCAAAAGTTTAGAAATTCGGATAATCCAAAAGATTAAACAATTATAACAATCTTATTTCACATTTTTATTATTAATTCTTATACATCTCTTAATTTTGAATAAATTGTACTCCTATACTACTTAATTTAAATACTCTCCAACTCCACAAGTCATTTCAAAATAACCTTACCAAAAAATCTTTATTTTGCCAAAAAATTGGTAAAAAAAAGTGTTTAGCCAACTGTAATGGCTGAAAGTAGGCCAACTTAAAAGTGCATACAAAAAGCAAAATGAGATAGCCATGCTGTTAGGTGTATCTCCAAAACGTGTCTCTTCAACTAAAAATATATATTCAGAGACTGGTACTGTGTCTGATCGAAGTCGTTCTGGTAGATCTCGGAAGCTAACTTCTAGGGATGAAAGTTAAATTTTTAGAGAGATTAGAAAATACCCTACATCCATCTATCAAAAACTCGCCACTGATTTTAATTCTAAGAGTCAAGGGGTTAGCAAAAGTAAGTATACTATAATGAGATTTCTCTAGAAAAAAGGTTTAGAGTCTCAAACAGCGGTAAGAAAACCGCGTCTTAACATAAAAGATATACAAAAAATATATAAGTGGTGTAAACAGAGACTTAATTGGAGAGTTAATGATTGGTTTAGAGTAATCTTCAGTGACGAGTCCAATTTTGAACCTTTAATCGTAAATCAAGAGTAAAAGTAAAAATGTTTAAAAATGAGAAGTTTTATCCGAATGTCTGTAAAGCAAGGTTACAGAACGGTGAAGGTTCAGCCAGTATCTGAGGATGCATTTCTCACAAAGGCACTGGTATATGCAACATTTATACAAGAAGAATTATTCGGTTTGTCTACATCATTACCTTGGAAAACAACCTTTTACCATCTGTTGAACTCCTAATTGAGCCAGACGACCCTTGGATTTTTCAGCAAGATGGCGCTTCGGCACATACTGCTCACTCAGAACATTGAGGTTCTGCCATGGTGTGCCCGTTGACCTGATCTAAAATTCAATCGAGAACTTATGGTCATACATGGATGCCAAATTGGTAAAAACTAAATTAGCCTCTATTGAGCATCAAAAAGAGGTTTTACGCAAAGAGTGGTTAAAGATTCTGACTGAGTTTGTACAAAAATAGATTGAATCTATGCCAAAAAGAGTCTTGGCTTGTTGTAACACCAAAGAGGGTCGTTTCAAATGTTACATTGTAAAAATTTTTAACCTTTAAACCGTTTTTTTCTTATTAATTTTATCTTTTTTTCTTTTTGTATATTTTTATAATTTTTTTTTTCTTTCGTTTTATTTTTTTGGATTGATGACAAATTAAAAAAAGCCGCTTTTTTTAAGCCATGGTTTTGTTTCATTTAAGTCTCTTTTGACGAGTATAAAGCATACATTTGTCACTTCCAGATCAGGCATTTTTATCAGACATCTATTATCCAAATACTTTGTTTTATGAAAATCATTTTTGGCAATTTATTTTCAACAAAAACTAAATTCCAAATAGATACACTGATTTAACTTTAAAGATGCAATTTAGTCCTCAAGCTGATATAAGACGATTTCAAGCAAGTATGCAAACATAAGTCAAGATAAGAAATTTCTAGAATTAAATTAATATTTTTAATTAATCAGTCATTGGCAGAACCAAGTCTTTATTAAATAAACCTTAAAAAAATCGAGAAAGCTTTAGATATTGACATTTTAAAATAAACTTGATCAATTGATTTAAAATTTTATTTTCTTTCAAAATTAAAATTCGAAATTGCGTACTTTATCCCTGGTTAAGGAAACATAATCTTCACTTGAACAAACTTTGTTTTCAGGTTTTATTTGCTAATTATGAACAAACCTTGACGGTGATACAAAAATTTATATTCCCTTTTTAATTCTCGTAAAATTCAAGAAAACACCATCAATTATTTAAAACACTAAAAACAAATAAAATCTGATTATAAAAGAAAAAAAAATTGGTAAAAACTTTAAAAAAATTCAAATGATTTTAGGAACAGTTCTAATACTTTTAGTCATCAGTTTAGCTAAGGCTAATATTTTGAGTGAAAGCTACAATGTTTTTGAAAATTCAGCATTTGGTTCAATAAGACAAATTATTATCAAAACTGAAATTCCAAAAAACATTGAACGACATGATTGTTTGATTGAATGTAACAAAAGATACGTTTGCTTAACTGCGTACTTTAAAAAAACTACTGATTCTTCTTTATGTGAACTTTTGTTTACTCCTTATAAATTAACGAATGCAATTATTAGCTCTTTGAACAGTACAATATACCAGAAAAAGAGTAAATAATCAAATAAAAATTAAATTAGATTTTTTGTTAATATTTCATTCATTTTTTTAGTTCCAACAAATTATATTGGATCAGTGCTTTTGAATTTAGTACCCAATGTGACACATATATATTGGAATAGAGAATCAAAATATTTTATGGTCAAATATTCAATTGATAATGAATTTTCCTGGATTAAGACAAGTTTATTTTTATTTAATTTAAAAAGGATTGATTAAAATTCAAAAAAATTTTCTGTAAGATGATTCTGTAAGTGCTCCGGATAAATTTGACAGAAATTCCACAATCGATAATTTGTTAGCTTCAAATCTTAGTCAATGTGAAAATTTTTGTCTAAATAATACTGATTGCTACCATTTTACTTATTATCCTAATACAACATGTGAGCTTAAAAGCTTTGCTCCCAATAATTTTGGGATGAGCGAATGTTCCAATGAGGCCTCTTGTTTCAGTTTGGTTGCAGGTAAATTTTAATTTTCCTTTAAAATTATTTTAAGATAATGTTTTATTTTAATTTTTATAAGATAACGAAACATTTGTCAATATTCATGAATACCCTAGATATTATAGTGATAAAGCATACAAAACTAGAATTGCATTCTATTCGGACGATGATTCAATTTGGTCTGATTGGCATTTGGTATAAATCAGATTAGAAAAAGCGCGCAATTCTAAAGCAGAAAGTAAACAAGTTACTTGATATTTTTTGCTAAATAATTGATATTAATTAAATACCAACATTTTTTTATTTAATAATTAATTTTTCATTATATATGAATGTCAATTCCTTAAACTTTGATACTTTGTTTCTAATTTTTTTTTAAAATTGATTTTTTATTTTGCATTAAATTTTTCCCATTAATTCTAAAAAATTTCAAAATCAATTTCTAGAACTTTAATTGATCTAAAATAAATTACATATTTATTGATCTGAAATATACTGAATATATTTTCAGCATTGCTCTTCTCCCCATCCAGGGTGCAAAGTAGTTCCCCAAATATTATAGCACTTTCTTACTGGATTTTGAAATCCTTGGCTAAACACTCCTCTCCAAATACCTAAAAGTGCCAAAATATTATTTAAATCAATTGGATTATTCAAATAAAATTAGTTACCTATGAAAACTAAATTTTCAGCATGAATTTCACAATTTTTAGTTCCAATTGGCAGGTCCAGTGTTCTTGATTGACCGGCAAGAAAATCACCTTTCAACATCATTTTTTAGTCAAATTAAAGTTTAAGATTTTATTTTTTACCTGAATGATACGTTTGCCACTGGCCATTTAATTGAAAATTGATTCTGAATTTTGCCACATATGCACCACTGTTTCTTACCCGAAAAAAGCCTGACACTTGACTTGAAATCGGCCAGAATACTTATTTGAATATTTTAATTATTAATAAATTGAACTTTCTGATTAATTACTATTTAGAATAATTAGAAGCGTATAAATTAATTTTTTTAAGAAATTCATTTTTTTTGCTTTAAATATTGAGTAAATCAAATTTTAAAATTTCAACAAATGTTATTCAGATCACCAATTTATGATAAAAATTTTTTTTTTCAAGATATGCAATTTCATTATATTATCGTATGTTTTTCAATTTAAAATTTGATTGACTAATGAATTAGTTGACAAAATAAATAAATTTTTTATCGAAAGATTTTTTTCATTGTCAAATGTTTCTTTTAAGATTTGAAATTTAAAACAATTCATAATACTTTTAAAAATATTTCAAACACCTTTCAAGTGTCCACAAATCACAAATATTCTGAAACAGTATAAATTTTTAGCATCTGTCTTTCAACATTGGGCGAATAAATTGTTGAAAACTTTGACTTTTGAGCAACTCTGAAAATTATAGAATTATTTGCCAATTAATTGATTTTTTTCAATCAAATTGTATGTTAATCTCGAATTAAAAATTAAATATTTTTTCATTCTTAATTTTGGATTACTTAAAAGATATAGCAGAATAATTTTTTAAGTTATATTTCTTTACAATTCTAAATTAATCATTACCGATTATGAAAGTAGCGATTGCAAAATTTTAACATTTAAATAAAATAAATTTATCAATTTTACTAGATGAATATAAAAATGACTTACTTTTCGTAAAATTAATTAATAAATTAAAAATTTAAATTTATTTTAACAATCAAGTTTGATTCTTGATTTTCCAATATTTAAATAAATTAAAAAAATAATTATTTTTTATTTAACTTTTGTCACTGTATGAACGGAATTGCAATAAACAAAGAATTATTGAGATCTAAATGGCTATAATTTCTTTAGGACTAATTTTACTTTTTTTATCCCCAAAAAATCTCTCTTATGTAATACCTTTTTGAAACAAAATTAATCAAAATAACTTTTGAATATAAAATTATTTGAAGGAAATTTTGAAGAAAATTGATCTCGAAGATACATTAAATGAATAATCAGTCGAAGTATATCTGCTAATCAAATAGACATTTAAATATCATGAATTCAAACTATTAATTTTTATTTAATTCAAATTTTATTTAGAATTTCTAATTTTTTTTAACAAGATTTAACAAGAAAATGCGTAAAACCCATTAAGTTTATTTTTCAAAATATACAAACATCTTGAAAATAACTTATATGAACATTAAGTAAAACTTGTAAAAATCACTTGAAAGAATATACTTGTGTCCATATAATAAGTTTTGGTCGCAAACCTAGAGAGGACGCAAGCCTAAACCTGTAGCTTGGAATTAAATATAAAATTTCTAATTTTATTAGACTTAATTTTTAGTTCAAACATTAATTTTAATATTTAAAGATAAACTCTTTCAATTAAATTGATATTTTGAATTGATCATCTACTTCAAGATGCCGAAAAAAAAGCATCTTGATTTTACTTAAGTATTTTATACAAAAAAGTATTCTAAATAACAAGAGTATTTTTAGGATTCAAAGAAAAACTTTAGAAAAATGATGATTTTTGGTGATTGAAAATTCTAAGCCGATATAAATTAAACCAGATTACAGAACTCACATATTTTACCAAAACGTCCTTTTCAGCCTCAAAAAATTGCTCAAAATCGACTCATACGTCTATCTGCTTATTTTGTTTATTTTTAAGTAAAATTATGATTAATTTATATTTTTAATACGAATGATCATAGTTATTCATTGAAGTTCATAGCTCCGCGGGTCACCCGTTGCAGATTAATTAAAAATAATAATAATAATTAAGGTATTGTGAATTTCAAATACAAATTTAACAAAAATTCTTCATTTTTTGATAAATTAAAATTAATAAAAAATATTTAAAAAAAATACTTCAACATATTGCAAAAAAACTTTTTTGCATCATTTAGGCCTAAAATAAGATTTTTATTTTCATTTTTTTTTAGTAAACCAAATGAATAATCAATTTAAATCTTTTTGATTATTTATTTTTTGTCTTTATTTATAAGAGAAAAAATTTTTATAGGTAAAAAAGGCACAACAAAGTATGTTGCAGTATTTTTTCTAGTATTTTTTTATTAATTTTCATTTTAATTTATCAAAAAATAAAGAATTTTGTTCAATTTTTATTTGAAATTCACAAATGATTAAATTTATTGAAATGAATTTATTAATTTAAATTTCCATATATAAAGTTTTCGTTTCCTTAAGCTTAACATTAAGTGAAACTTTAGGTAATTATTTGATTCAATCCAAGATTTTATATAAAACATATTTTAACTATTTTGACTTACACATTAAAATATACAAATTAACAACTCTTTAGGAATGCATTAAAATTTCAATCAAAACTTTTATTTTAACAAAAAATTAATAAATCAAATCTTTTTAAAGCTAATTTTATAATTTTATTTGGCTTTTATTTAAAAAAAATGAATCATGAATTAAGCACATTGCCTTCTTTTGATAAATACAAAAGATGAGAACAATTTTTTCCATAATTAATTTTTAGAAAAAAAAATTCAAAAAAATCTTCTAATTACAGCCTTCATAACAACAAATAACATAATCATCTAGACTTTTGTCGTAAATATCAAGAACACTTTCTAAAAACAATAAATTATAAAATGGACATTATTTTTTCAAATTTACCTATAACCCAATTGGAACTGATGATATTGACCTTTTTTCTAATTTTACACTTTATTAGTTTATCTCTAATTTCTTTAAAAATTTTCTTAAATTTAATTGCATCTTGAAGTACCAGTTCTGCGCCTTGTTTGGTCTTTGTTTCGTAATCATTACTTGTGTCTATCAAAATAATCAAATCGGCACACGCTGCCCGGCTTGTAATCAAACCATTACACCTGCTAATGATCTCATGGAAATAATCATAGAGTAAATTTGAAGGTCTGAAGAACGAATCACTTAGACTGACCTCGTTCAAATTTTCATTGTCAGAGCTAAGTAAGTAAATATTTCCGTATTTGGAAAACAAATCCACTCGATCAGTTAATTTTAGACTACGCTCAAATTTAACTAGGCGTACGTCGAACTCGCTTTGCTCTTCTTCCAGACAATCCAAATCAATATCAATGTACGACTCGAGTGTGTATGGATCTTCTGGGCACCATTTGCGCTTAAGTTCCGAATGAATAAGCCACTCATAACGCATTATTTTACAGAATTTCATTATAGATAAGATGATAGCTAGTTTGTCGATTGTTTTTGGAATGCTTCTGGACAAGACTGCCTCAAAATCGATCACCAAATGGCTAGTATTTGATTTTAAAATACTCTGAAAAACAGCATTTGGTGGTTCAGCATTTTTTCTATTCTCGGAATTCATATATTTAATTATTTGTTTCATTTTTATTTTTTGGCTAAAAAATTTAATAAATTTTTTAAGAGATTTATTTTGAATAAAATATAATAAATTGATTTATTAATTTAATAGTGTGCTTGGAAATCTATTTTTAGCATATTCAAAAAATTATTTACACAGCCATTAAGTCTTAAAAGTATTCGGAAATGTTTAGAAAGATGTGATCTTTTGAAAAAAAAAGTAAACGATTTCATTAATTTTTGGATATTAAATTTCTGATCGGTGATCTAGGAGAAAGCTGATTATTTTTTTAAAAAATTTAATTTTAAATTCACTAGGTCACAATTGACATTATTCCATGACCAGATTTAATATTTAATTTACCAAAATAATTTTAAATGAAAATAAAATATAAAATCGATTTGTGACTTTTTTAAAAGATTTAAAATCATTCTTAAAAGACTAGTGAAAAAATTAATTAGTGTGTTTTTCTACTTTTAAGAATTTTTTATTTTATTTTTACCACTCATGTATTCACTCATAGATCACATAGGATAAATGTAACCCTAATATCCCCCAATTATACTTTAAATATAGCATAAAAAGTATGAGATATTTTTTTAAAAATTCTTTGAAAAGTCAATAAAGCAATGATATTTTTTAAAGCATTTATTTTTTAATTTTCAATGAAACAAAATATCTTGGTTTTAAAAATATTTTTTTCCTATTATACTGGGGTGTGTAAGGATCGGACTTGTGCGTTAATCAAAAATTTAAGTCATTTTTTTATATATATTTTTTTAATTGATTTGACTTAGGAATTTTATTTTAAATTATGAACATTTTAAAAAAATTATTAAAAAAAGCATAGCCTTAAGTTTATAGATAATTAAAAATTCAAATGAAACTTAGTCTGCTTTAATAATTTTAGTTTTTATTGTTTATGTTCTAAACTAAAATTTCTCTTAACTTCAATTATACAAGTCAGAATGTAAAAGCCAAGTTAAATGACTTAATTTTAAAATAAAATTTTCTATGTCAACTAAAATGATATAAATTTATTAAAAAAAATCTTAAGTTAAGTCCGTGACTTGACTTTGACTTTAAGACTTACGCACAAGTCTGGTTAGGATTACATTTATTTAAATCGTGGGCGAGAGGCGCAAAATAATGCTAACATCGAAAAAACTTTACATTATTTCTTTCTAACAAACTCGCATTTTAAGAATCAAAAATATTTAAATTAAAATTTTTTTTATTGCTTTAAATGATTCATAGGTAAAAAATTCAATAAATTATAAAAGCACCCTGACAAATTATGAAAAGATTTATTAAGTTCGAAATCCTGAATCTAAATCCTGAAAATTTATAATATTTTCAATAAAAAAATATCAAAATTTTAAAAATGTGCAATTTTTAAAATGCTTTTAAGGCTTTTTCTGGTCACCACTAGGATCTTGGTAAGACTTATTTTTATTCACAAATATATTTATTATGCTCACACAATCATTTTTTTGCTTATTACTAACATATAAATCTATGTTTAATTCATTTCAATTCGATAAGAATTTTTTTTCAGTAATTTTTATTTAAAGAGGAAATTTTTCAGCTTAATAAAATTTTTGTATTAAAAAAGTTTTAAAATATCCTGCAAACGAATATTTTGAAAATAGAATTAAACATAATTTTATTATTAAATTTGGAAAAAAAAAAGTTACCTTTCTGTTAGGTTTAAATGAGCGATATTTAGTGTAGCAGCTTTTTTTGGATAAATGACATCCATAATTGAATTTTTTGTCTTTGATTTTTTTATTAATGACTTCTCTTTACCAATTCTAGATTTCTGCATTTTACTCGTATTTGTTTTATCGAAGAGACCAATTTTTTTTTCAATTGATTTATTTGTACTTTGGTCAGTAATTTTTAAACCATCAAATAAAATTTGATCAATTTTATCTTCATCGACAGCTTGACTATAGCATTCTGAATTATTTGACTCACTATTTTGGTTTACTTGAGCACTTTCATCTTGATCATTTATCTCGGAAACATGAGTTAAACTATTAGTGTAATTTATTGTAGTTAATTTAAAAGCCATGGACACTCGAGCATCATGGACCGTGTCTAAACCACTGTTATCTGTTATATTTGTTCCCGTAGAAACAATAATTGGAGATGAAGGAATATTTTCTTGATCGAATTTGTTTGATAAGTCATCTTTATTTATTACTGAAGGCTCAATATCACTTAATCTGGCAATTAATGGATTTCGTCTTTTGGACTTTTTTTCTATTTGATCTAAATAAATATTTTCAAAATTGAATTTTTTATATTTTTTAATTTTCGAACGAACCCGAAGATGTATCATTTGGTATTAATTTATTGTCTTCAGTATAATTAATTGATCTGGGCTTAAAAATACTTGAAATTTTGCTGCCATTATCACTCAATTTAATTTTATCTTCAACTCCGGGAAGTTCTTCTTCACACAAGAGCATGTTATTATCGAAAAGTTTTTTAACCTAAGCAAAAATTTGAATTTAATTTAAAAAATGTGAAAATTTTTTACCAACCTTTTTAGAGTTTATGCTACGATTTTTTTTGGTAACCACTGGAGTATTGGGAATCACTCGTTTGGTTATTTTAATGCTGGATTCGAATGGTTTTTTTTGTCCTTCTACATATTTATCATCTATTCTGGATTTGGTCTTTCTGTTCATAAACGGAGTTGGTGTATCTTGAACAATTATTTTTTTGTCACGATTGCATATTTGTTTTGTAGAAATGGAAAGTGTGTAATCGAGTTTATGAGAATTGGATCGTTTTAATGGTGACAGTGGGCTTTTAGGTGATTGATTTTCAAATAATTCACTTATGTTTTTCTCGCTCATTTCTTTTGAAAACATGCGATTTTCAATCAAAATTTTAATTTAAAAATATTCAAAATATGCGCCAAACTGAAAGGCTTTTTTTTTGTCTTTTTTTAACAGAAAAATTATGCTTTTAGTGTATATTTTATTTATGTTTGTCTTATAATTAATAATTAAAATAAATAGATAAAGGCATATGATTATCGCTTCAGTAAAAATAATAGAACTTATCAGTAAATATAATATTTTATTCAGTAAAAATGATTATCCCATCAGTAAATTTTATTCAGGAAATTATTTGTAAGCAAAATTATTTTTTCATCAGCAGAATTGTATATTGGTCAGCAAAATTATTTTTTAGCTAATTATAATAACAATACGACATCATTTGAGCAGCGCATAAGTTATTATCGTAGCGATGATACTGACGTTGAAGCTGAAGAAATCGAGGCACCTGTTTATAAGAAAACGCGTGGTGTTGGAATAATATACGACCCTCAGGGCACTTTTGAAACGGAGTCCGAAGTGCGTGAGCCTGGGCGCCCAAAATGCTAAAAGAGCACTCATCAAACAGTAATTTTACTGTCAGTTAACTAAAATTCAATAAATTTACTGAATAAATAAATATTTTTCCTATTCCTTTTTAATTAATTTACTCAATTTGATTTATTGATTTAATAATAATATTATATTAACTGAACATTTAATTATTTTTTTGAAATTATTACTATTATTTTTTATTATTTTACTAAATAAATTTTACTGCAAATTGAAATACTTTTGCTGAGAAAAATCAAAAAATTTACTGAATAAATAAATATTTTTGCTATTTCTTTTTAATTAATTTACTGAAGTATATTTACTGATTAAATATACATTATTTTACTAACCATATAATATTTTGTCATAGATAAACTTGTTAAGACTCGCCAAAAAATTCATGAAAATGGTCAATTGGAAATTAAATTTTTTTATTAAAAATAAGAAATTTCAGTTTTGGAACATTAAAACTTAAATATCAAGTTATTTATTTTTTTTAAATGAAAATTTTTATCTAGCTGTAACTTTTGAATAAAAAAATAATTAAATCATCAAATAGAATAATTTAAGAATGGAAGATAAATTAAAATCAGACTTGTTTTTATGTCACAAGTCTTAAGTCAAGTCAAGTCAATGACTTAAGGAAAGCTCTTTGTAGTACAACTCAACTTAATTAATTATATTATTTTTCAGACTGGCTTTATTTATATAAAATATTTTTAATTAATTTAAATAAAGGCTAAAATTGGAAATTTTTTAATTTTTAAATATACAAATCAACGCATCTAACGTTTTGGCATAGATACAATCAGTTTCTATACGTATTCAATCGGAATGTTTTAACCACTCTTACTCTTTATGTAAACACTTTTGAACTTCTAAATAGATTTTGTTGAGCAGTTTGCTGTTTTTAGAGCTAGGTTAATGTGACTTGGTTTTGTTGAAAAATTCAAGGATTATTCAAATTTCTATTTTATTGATATTCTTTTTTAGAAGTCATTAGAAAAGATAATTATTTTTTGCTGGATATTCTCGCAAATCTTTTGAAACCAATATTAAAACAAATAAAACAATTACAAAACTTTGGAAACTATTTAAATCTAAGCTATCAAGCTGATTCATTTAATTTTTTTTGGAGATTTTGGCATCAATTTTATTTGATAACTTTTAAATTTTCAACAAAATTATAATTAATTCATAAGAAGTTTGATGGCTCGTCTAAAAAAAGAAGGTCTAGGTCCATTCTAAACAAATAAATGGGGCCATTTAAGCTACTGTTTAAGAATGAACCCAAATTAAAAGCGTCTAATTACAGAGCATAATCGTTTACTTCTTTTTATATGTGTTTCTTACCAACTGATGATATTCTAAGTTTTCCTGGTTATGAATTATACTCTGGGCCATTTTCCCAATTTCTTATAGACAAAACTTCAACACTAAACGATATTTTTTTAAATAATTATTCATGAATATTTTTATTTTATAGCCAAAAAAATTTAAATAGAATTGTTCAAATAATGTTGAAATATATTTTTTAGTTGACATGGAAACCTTTTTTGTTATGATCAAATTTTTTTAAATTATTGTCATAAAAATTCAATCGAAATGAGTCAAAATTATAAAAATTTAGAAGATTTAAACAGCTTATCTTTAAAAGAATTAGAAGATTATTATAGATGCTATTCACATCACCATTTTAATCGAAATCAGTGTAAAATTGAGCCTAAAGAAAATAAGTCTTTGAGTTTTTTATGTAATTTTAAATCTGAAAACCATTTTTGTAACTGTGAGGCTAAAGCTAGAGACGAAAAAAACTCACCAAATGATTCAATTTATCTTTGTGAATACACTCGACCATCTTATACTTCCAAAGAAGACCAAATAAACGATGTTCAAAAAATGATAAGGAATATGAAAAAGAGCAAATTTTTGTTAAAACAAGCAATGAAAGATGTTGATAGCTTAATCGAGGAAAAAAAGCCAGATTCAGATGGTTTAGACGAAGTTCAAAGATTCTATAGGTCGAATAAATTTATAGGAAGCTCTATAACTATAAATTCATACAAAGATATGTTACCGCGAACCGATATTAAATCTGGAAAATATGTATACGAGTTATGTGCCTTAGATGACATACCAATCAGGGGAAATGCCATTTTTTCAATAAAAAAAAATCCTAAAATTTCTTCGTCTTTAACAGTTGTTGCTTGTAAGCATAAATAATTAAAATAAACAAGCATCTTTTTATTAAAATATTTTAAAAATAAAAAACTTATTTCAATTGATCTTTTCTTGTAATATTTTGTTTATTCATTGTTTGAATTGTTTTACTTATCGTAATTTAATCAAAGTTAAGAAAGTAATAATTAAAAAATTAAACTTTTAAAATTTTACAACTAGTAATTATCCAAATAATTGATATGCTTATAGGTTGTAAAATAATTAAAATGTGTTTTTTGATAATTCTCTGAAAGGTTCTTAAATTTTTTAAAAATATCCAATTCATTTTGCCAATGCGTTTACTCATTTTGTAGTGAACAATAAATAAATCTTAGCTCAATAAATAAACCTGTTAATTCAAAATTTTAATATTTCAAATCATTTAGAATTTAAAATTTTTTTGAAATCCAAAATAGACTAAGTCACTTTTTAACAAACTTTATTTAACATTTAGATTCGTTGAGTCTAGAATCCGAAACAACAAAATCCAAATGAAAACTAATTGAGGGATAACAAATAATTTATGTCCTTAGAGATTTTTGTGAAATTTTTTGTTATGATAAAATAATATTAAAATAAAAATTTAAAAAAGATTAATTACTATTTTTTTATTATTTTTGTAAAAAGAATATTAAGTTTTATGAAATACGAAAGAAATTTACAATTCAATCATTTAAAAATAACCGTATACCTTGTCCAGTCAATTTAATAAATTATTTTTAGCTTCTGGTTCAATTTTTTAATTTGAAATAGATTTTTTTAAAAAATTTTTTACTTATTTTGATTGATTATTAAATTTATTAATTGAAATATAATGCGTTTTTTGAATGAATTGGGCTTTATACTTTTAAAAATACGAACTTTTAATATTGTTCAGCTTCATAAATCATATTTATTTAAGCATAAAAAATATGAATTATTATCAATATGAATAACAATTGGATGAATTTCAATGCTTATCTATATCAAATCAAAGTGCTTTTATTTTAAAATTCAGAAATTTATTTGTAAAAGAAAAAAAATGAGATTATAAAAATATCTATGATTTAATAAAATGCCTAATAGCTTTAAGGGCAAAATTACTGCTTTAGAACTGAGCGAGTCGGAACGAGATCTTGGAATTCAAGTTCAGCCTGATCTTAAATGGAAAGAGCACACTCAAATCTGTGTCAATAAGGCATCTCGGGTTCTCGGAATGCTCCTTTGAAAGCCGAGATTGCGAGCTTTGGTCTAATTTATTCAAAACTTTCGTAAGGTTCCACTTAGAGTTTGCAGTGTCAGCCTGGTCCCCTCCCAACACGGCCGAGATCATGCTACTCGAAAAAGTTCAACAAAGAGCCACGAGAATCCCCGTCAAGCATTTCAACTTAAACTACGACGAAAGATTGAAGAACATGAAACTAACAACTCTCGAGCTAAGAAGAAAACGAGGTGATCTCATTCAATTCTACAAATTTGTTAACCAAGTCGATGCCCTTAACTTACTAAATAAACCTTTGCCTAGAGATAGCTTACTACTACAAGGGCCTTCATCGTCTACAAGAGGCAACAGTAACTAGACTTAACTTTTTCACAAACAGAACAAGCAAGTGGTGGAATAAATTACCTAATGACATAGTCGTAGCGAAATCAGTCAACTCGTTTAAAGCAAAGCTAGACAAATGGCTGGAATCGAACGAGTCAAAACTAATTTAAACTAATTTAAAAAAAAAAACTATTATATTATTCAGTGTTTTTTATTGTTTTGTTAAGTCAAAGTTTTGTGTCTTTAGCATTTTGTGGTTTCTCTTGAACCATTTTAGTTTTGTCAAAGCTGTGTTTTTCTTTTCTTTTTTAGTGTTTATCATTCATTATTTGGCATTTACTTTTAAGTGTAATTATTAATTTATCAATTCAATTATTGTATAATTTTAAGAAAATGTATAGGATTGTATAGCTGAAAATAAAACGCTCAGGCGTTCTCAGCTTTGTGGATAAGATCCACGCAGTTATCTACTACTACTACTACTACTACTATTATATTTTTAACCATTAAAAATAATTTTTGTTTGAAAATATTTTTTTTAAAATAAATAAAAAGAACACGTAATAATGATAAATTGTAAAATTTTTTAAAACATATTCAACTATTTTATGAACTGTTTTTCTTGTCTGATTGTCAGTTTCTAATATATTTTTTATTGTGCTATTATTTTTAATGTTTTAGATAAATAGATTAAAGGTTGGATTAAATTGGATTAATTACATTTTATTGGATCGAATAATAAAATAAAAAAAGTTGCTAAAAATGAACTAAAAATAAATTAAATTAATTTCTTAAATTTCGAATATCAGAAAGGAACTGAGACATTGGACACATAGTATATTTTGGAACATAACCACTTTGGTTTGTGGACAAATTTCTAACATAGCATAAATCGTTGTATTTGTAATGATTTTTTGAAATAAGCTCAAAACGGTCCATAAACTCAGTAGATAATTCGCTTTGATTTGCAGCCTTATAAGCAACACAACATATATATATTTCTACAATTGAAATATCGACGTCTTCTTCTATTGAGTCATTTAGAGTCCTGGAAAGAGAAGGCCATTTATTTGCAGGTGATTCATAAATCGCATTAGAAAAAGCACTCTGTGTATCAGACCCATAGTCTGATGTTGATGATGTTGAATATTCAAATACATTTTTAGAAGAATAGCATGATTCTTGTTTGAAGTTATTAGTTATCTCTGAATGTGGTGAAGAAATCAACATTGGCAAGCTACTTATGTTTAAAGTTGATTGTTCAAGTGGTTTTTGGCATAAGAGATTCAATTTGGCTCGGGATTTTTTTAACTTCTTGGTCTCATGGTTCAAACTTGTGGACTTAATTGGAGTACATTCATTTATTTGAGTAACTGACGCATAAGATGATTCATTCGATGGATCAATACATTTGGTTAATTTTGATTTGGCTTTTTGTACAAAGTTAGATATTTTTTTGGACATTCTGTATTTTGTTAGATAGGATAATTGTTATTCTTTTAATAGGAAATTATTGGTTAGTTTAAATACATTCTACTAAATTAATATCAAAAAAAAATCCTTGTTTTGATCTGAGTAATTATGATTTTCAAGTTTAATATTCTTCTTTCGGTATGTTTTTTAATTAATGTTTTCAATCAGTTGTTATAATTGTTTTATCTTAATTTAGCCAATTATTATTTAGTTATCTTTACCGAATTAATTCTTCTTCATATTAAAAAATTAAAATAAAAATGTAAGTGAAACATAATAAAATAATAAATAAATAATAATGAAATATGAAAAAAATATTAAATTTCTTGGTAGAAACACAACTCAATTAATTTAATTTTTATTTATTAAATTTGTATTTTCATCTTATGATAATTATGGGGATGTTTTAGAATTTAAAATAGACAGTCTTTAAACCGATTCAATTGGACAATCATCAAGACAGATCCATTTTTAAAAATATATACCATTATTTCATTATAAATTTTTTTTTAATAAAATAATTTTGGAAAAAACCAGAGTTTGTCCGCATAACAATAGGCTTTGTTTAAGCCCTCGTATTGCGTTATATTGTTTTTTTTTTACATAATTATTATATTTTACTATATTATTATATTTGCTAGCCATCCTGAAATTGTGTTGCATAATAAAAAAGATATACATGGTTTTTGATATTTTTTATTTATTAAAATAATAGTAAGGGGCTGTTAATTACCTGTACTTCTAAAATAATTACTTTCTGTTGAAAAATCACAATTACCGTAAATATTTGAGGTACTCAAACTGAATTCATGAATATTTTAATGCTTGAATGTGTTAAATTGTTTTTAATTTATCAAACTGCATAAATAAACAAATAAAATAAATTATTTATTAATAATTAATTGAATAAGCTACGGTAAAGTAGGATTTAAACTTTCAATAATTTAGTACTTTTTTACGCGAGACTAATTTTCAATTCGCTTTCTAAGCTTTATTAATTAAAATTCTTTAAGATTCTTAATTTTGTTTAATGTTTATGCGTTAATAAAATTATTTTATTTTAGTTAAATGATTTAATCAATCGTAAATCTGAATCTTTTAAATGAATAAAATTATCTACATTACACTACAAATATCTACATTTACATATTTGATTTTGATTAATAATAGAATTTTGAAGATTTTTGAATTGAACATCTAGATCATTTTAAAAATTAGTTGCTTTAAAAATCGGGGTTCCTAAAGTCAATGATCAGCTGATTACATACATATCTCAAGTAAATAAAGTGTTGATTTTCAATAACTTATTAACTATAAAAATCTAAATAACCTAAAAAAATCGAACTATTTTTTTCAATCAATTTGCGATCGAATAAGTTTTTTCAGTTGATTTAATAATAAGCTTGTAATAAAAATATACAGGTAACAAAAATTTCATATAAATTTAGTATTCTTAAAATGTTTTCTTTTAAATTTACTTCAAAATAAAATTTTTCATTAAATTTTAGTTTTAATAAATTTTTGCATACGTAAATATTTTTTAGAGCTAAGCATCAATTGAAAAAAAATTAGTCGACTAATTTACAGATTGGAGTCGATTGCCAACACTTTATAAAAACAATGACAGGATCATAATTTTTACAATTAAAGATAAAAAGATTAATTTAATAATCTTGATAAATTAAATGTATTTTAATTCGATTTAATTGAGAAAAAAAGCACAAAATCACACAAAATTTTTGATTTAATAAAATAACAAAAAGTGAGGAATTTTTTTCATATACTTTGAGATACTAGTAATCCAATATTAAAAAGACAATGGATCATCCTACTAGAATCAATGTTCTAATAGCGTAAAATCCATTTTCGAAATATCAAAAATTTAAATATATTTTAAGTTTAAATTTAAATTTAAAATTAGAGATTAGCAGTCATAAAACATTATTAGAATTTTTCTTATCAAATGAATGATCAGGGGATCATAGGCTCTACAAGTTAAAAAATAATGAAAATTTTTAATTAAATATTTAATTTTTATAAATTTCAAAAATCAAAAAAATGTTAAATAAATTAAATTTTTTTCTCAAAGAGCGGCTCAACAGGAGTTGGTGACACAGTAGTTAATCAATTACTATCAAAAATAGATGGAGTAGACCAATTAAACAACATTTTGGTCATTGGTATGACAAATAGACGCGACATGATTGATGAGGCATTACTTCGTCCTGGTCGTTTGGAAGTTCAATTGGAGATTAGTTTGCCAGACGAAAACGGTCGCTTGCATATTCTTCAAATTCATACTTCTAAGATGCGGGAATATGGCAAGTTGGACACAGATGTAGACCTCAAGGAGCTTGCGGCATTGACAAAAAATTTTAGCGGCGCCGAATTGGAAGGTCTTGTGCGAGCTGCCCAGTCTAGCGCAATGAACCGTCCTATTAAGGCTTCAAACAAAGTTCAGCTTGATTCAGATGCAGTCGAAAAGCTGAAGATTTCAAGGGCTGATTTTATGCAGGCACTGGCAAATGATCTTAAACCAGCTTTCGGAGTAAGTGCCGAAGACTTTGAGTTGTATATAAGGAATGGAATTTTGCTATGGAGCCAAACTATTCAAGATGTTTTAGAAGAAGGTCATTTGAGGATCAATCAAACAATTAAAAGTGAAATGACACCACTGGTTACTATTTTGATTGAAGGTAAACCGAATTCTGGAAAAACTGCGCTGGCTGCTAAAATTGCCATGGAAAGTGGATTTCCGTTTTTAAAATTTTGCTCACCACAGTCAATGATAAGTTATTCGGAGACAGCCAAATCAGAAGCTATCAAGAAAGTTTTCAGCGATGCTTATAGATCAGAGTTAAGTTGTGTGGTTGTAGACGAGATTGAATCATTGCTGGACTATGCACCTATTGGACCAAGATTTTCAAATTTTGTTTTACAAACACTCAAATTGTTGTTCAAAAAGCTTCCCCCCCGAGGACGCAAATTGCTCTTAATTGCCACAACAAGTGAAAAGGAAGTAATTAAGGAAATGGGCTTAATGCAATCATTCAGTAAAGTAATACATGTTCCAAATGTATCAAGAGGCTCAGAGGTCCTCCAGGTATTGGAACAGTTAGATTGCTTTAGCAAAAAAGAATATGATCAATTAAGCAAACAGTTGGATAATAAAGGTCTGTCAATTGGAATTAAGAGTTTACTTGATGTAGTTGAATTGTCTAAGCAAGCAACTGATGTTTATCGAACAGCAAAGTTTGTTTCTGTCTTGGAAGAAATTGCTGGATTGCATGATTGTTAAAATTTTTCTCAACCTTATTTTTTAGTTTTTAGATCTAGTCAAGTTTAATCAAATAAAAAATTGAGCAAAAATATTTGTTTTTTAATATTCAAATTATTTGAAAAAATTAATGAAAACTATTTTTATCAATTAAAATAATTATGGTTTGAGTTTTGCGGATAAGATAGCGCCGCTTGTCAATATTTTCTTTCAAAATCTTTAACATTCGTACCAAAAATTCCCAAAGTTTATAAAAAACGCGTTAAAGTTAGGCGCGTCCCAAACCATAAACAAAAGCAGTGTCGAATATGCTCGAGGCCATTGTCATATTTTAGCGCAAGTAAAGTAATCCGGCTTGAAGTCACCTTTTTAGCGCTGATTGTACCAGAGTGTCCAACTTGTGATACCTCTGTGGACTACAGCGACATCGAGCAAGTTTTTTACAAAACAAGCTAAAAACATTTGTCAAAACAAGTCAAATAAAAATTTTCTTCCTTCTCGTTTTTTAAATTTATTTTCATTTTTTTTTAGTTTTGTTAGAATGTGGGTCCATTCTTCTAATGGGTGAGGCCTATGTTATGCCAGCAAAACTTAGTCTATTATTGTTTAATTTTTCTCTC
>QEOQ01000544.1:919618-930277 GCA_010279815.1 Brachionus plicatilis
AAAAAAAAAGGCAAGTGGCTGTTATAGTGGGGCGTCTACGTGCGCCACTACTTGGAGACCCAAGTTTCCCACAGCATTTATACTACTACTACTACTACTACTAATATCCTGATAGTAAATTTTTTTTCATAAATTACATCGCTCCGAATTCACCTTTAAGAATTTCTTTTCCTTTTCGAAATTCGGATATAGGAATTTTTGTGCTGTTTTTGGTAAACTTTTTGACTAATGAAATGCTTTGCTTGGTCATATTTTATTTGGCAGAAATAATGTTTTTAATTAAAGCTAGATCAAATTTAAAGAAAAAAAAGATTTCGAAAGCTATCTGCTCAATGGATAATCTTGAAAGAATCAATAAATTACAAACATCATTAAATGTGCTTATCATAAACTTAATATTTTTGATTATTTTCAGACTATTTGGAATCGTTGTTCAACTTTTTTTGGTCTATCAAAAAACAACAAGTTCCTATAATTCATCAAATATTTGCTCAAAGCATAATAAAATTTGCAGTACAGTTGAACAATTGAAAGATCTTTTATTTATGATTGGAATCGCAAGCCAAACAATGTTTTATTTATTTATAAACAAGAATTTTCGATTAAATTTTTATCTAATTATTAAGAAAATTATTTTTAAAATAAAAAACTAGCTGCTGAAATAAGGAAAATTGGAAATTTTTTCAAGTCACCGCTGTCCAATCATTTTTTTCATTTAACTTTTGTTCATTTTATACATTATTCGTTATGTCAAAAGATTATCATCATTTTCATTCACTGAAAATCAAAATTATAAAATAATAAAAAGCGGGATATCTAAATAAAGATTTTATTTCTAAAAATTTTGTTGTCGAAAAAAATATTAGAATTATTCCCAATTTCGAATAAAAATTTAATAAAAGACCTTGGCAAAAGCATAACAAAAGGTTAAATAACTAAAATATCTAGAATAAAATTTACTAGAATAAATAAAATTTATTTGAAAATTAATTAAAATTGCATTATTTTTTAAGTTGACTTAGTGACTTTTTTCTATTCTGATTTCTTTTAATGGGCTAAACTGAGTTAAATATGAAAGACTTTAATCAATTGAGATTAAACATCACATGCATTCTCATTAGTCCTCATATTCATCTAAAAGAAAGTATTGACTTCTGATCTATTTACTTGCAAAGCCCTAAATAAATGTAAATTAAACATTAATTTTTAAAATAAAAAAATGATTAAATAAATTTCCTTATTGAACGTTAAATTTTTGATCGAAATATAACTTTAATTATTAAACTTTGAAAATTTCTTAAATTATTTTAAAATTGATTAGTAGCTTAAAAGAATAAAAATCTTAAAAAAATCTTTAGAAGCATTATACAGATCTGAATGAGTTCTTTTGTTTAAAATGCATTAATATTATAAAAGTTAATAAACGAAACTTTTTTAATATATAAATAAGTTATATTAAAAGGTTATGTTATATTACTTTTATAAATTAATTTATATTTTTTGCATTCATCATATTGTTGTAGGGTTAACAAGCTTATTATTAGCCATTTGAATAAAAGAAGTTGTGAAGTAGTATAATCTTTCATTATAGAGCAAAACAGCAGTATTTTGCCATTAACACTTGTACATCAGCCAAGAACCACACCAAAATGTTGTTTTAGTATTTGCTTATAAACATACTTGAGAATTATATCTCCAAGTCACCAATTAAAGTAATTAATAAAATATAAATAAGAACTAGGGAATAATAACTAAGAAGTGTAATGCTAGCTACGAACTAACCAGTTCATTAAGCCGCTAACAATATTATGCTTCTATAAGTGTAAAAAGTTTTAAAAAATTTGAATAATTTTTTTTTGTGGAATTTATTTATCATTTTTGTTTTAACTGTTAATGTAATAAGATACTTTTTAGCACAATCATTAATACTGTTGCCTTTTTGGTAATGTGTTATAGTTTTTAACTTAAATTCTAACGTGTATCTAATACGACTTGGTGAAATTCCGACTGGTGCTTCACCGGTATCTGAATTTCTAGTAGATACAAATTCACTTTGACTAGAATCGCTCATTTTTTATATCTTAAAAACTTTTGTGAATATAAGCCAAGAAAAATGATTAAGAAAAAGAGAAAGCGTGTATATTTCTTTTGAGTTATAGCTTTATTACAACTGCATTTTATTTTAAAAGCATTTTAGTTTGAAAAATCTAATAACAACACATACTTTTCTACTTTTTCCTCAAATTTTTACTTTAAAATCTGAATATTAGCCCCGCACTTAAAACTAAAAAATGTATTTTTAATAAAAAAAAAATAATTTTTAATCATTTATGAATTAATTTTTTTTTAATTTTTAACCCGGCATTTAAATTTGAATTTCAAAAATAAGTTAATGACTAACATGTATTATTGATGCCGCATCTAAATTCGATTTTCAAGAATCAAGTTTTTTGTATTATCCTTGTGTTGTTTTATATTAATCAGCTTTTAATTCGATGTCATTAGCCGAATTTAAATTGATAAGATTTAATTTAGAAAAGAAGTGTCACCTATTCTATTTTTTTATTTAGCAGAGATTAGATCTAAAAATTTAACTGAATGATCAAAATCTCGTTTACGATAATTAATTTAAATCAAATTAAACCAATGTTTATTTATGATATTTTTTTCAAAAAAAACATTAAATAAAATTATTTGTATTTAAATAAATATTTTTAAGTCTATATTATTTTATTTATTAAAGATATTGTCATTTTAAGAGAAAATGTGTAACAAATAAAATAGGCAGCTTTAATTTTAAATATACTCAAAAACCTTTCAAAAGTACGGGGGTTTTGACGCATAAATACAAAGGCCCATTAAAATCGGTTACACAATTTTTTAATAGAATACCACAATTTTTTAAAATGATACCACAATTATTAAATAAATGTACACAATTTTTAAAATAATCCATAAAAATAAAAATTAACACTTAATTATATAAAAAAACACTTATTTTATAAAATTGACACTTATTTGATTAAGAAGACCACTAATTAATTAAAAAACTCATTCTTTTTGAT
Source organism: Brachionus plicatilis (assembly GCA_010279815.1). Lineage (NCBI taxonomy): Eukaryota > Metazoa > Rotifera > Eurotatoria > Ploima > Brachionidae > Brachionus > Brachionus plicatilis. Next base: position 922,684 of record QEOQ01000544.1, read on the forward strand.
TTTTGACACTATTTACAAATGTTGAAATTACTCAATATAAAAAGTGGAAGTAAAATAAAAATAATTATTGAAAATAAAAAAATATGAAAATTAAAAAAATTTAAAATGTCTAGTGCAAGCATTTTAGAAAATAACTTTAACGACACAGTCGAAGATGCTGAACCTTTAACAAAAAACAAAAGAATCACAGGTATGACTTTTGATTTTTTGCATGATTGAGAATCGTTAGATGAATTCAAGCGGCTAATTAAAGATCTTAGGTTCGATAATATCGCTTAGCATTTTCATTTGACCAATCGACTAGCCGATTGTGACAAGTAATTGCAAACATCGGCGAAAAGGCTGCAAAAAAGCCATTTTTTATAGAAAAAGTGTAATTTTGACTCTGTCGGTATGGAATTACGTAAATTTTCAGGATTTTCAGATAATTTTTAAATAAAAATAAAAATTTGGTAAAATTAAAAACGGCCAATTCAAAATTCAAAATTTTTTGAAAAATATGTCTTTTTTTTCCAAAAATTTATTTTTTATTCTTCTACGTTTGGAAACTGCATTGTATCACTAATGCAATTTATAAAAAAAATTTTAATAGTTTTTTAAAATGACCATACAAATTATAAAAAGCTTTATTAATAAAAAGAATTTAATAAAAAATGTAAATTTTCTTAAATTTATTAACTTTAGTTTTCCTTATTTTCACAACTTCCTGAATCTGATTTCGAATGACAATGTGAATTACATTTCATTTCTGCTTTAAAGCATTTACATCTATTATTGCTTCACATACCATTGCACTCACACGAGATTTCAATCCCTTTTAGATCCTTTGAACGCTTGTTACTAACATAGCAGCTTTTCTTAACGGTAATCTACTCTTGATAGACTTGTAGTCAAAATAAAGCGGTCCATGGTACATTTCTAAATCACCAACTCTAAGACAATCATTTAAGATACCTAATTCGGTAACTATTGCATAAAATTCACCAGATTTTCGACTAATAAAACCTGGCAGCCTAGGTAAGTCAGAGCCACCACGATCAATTCTAGGAATGAGTACACTAACCTTATCTCCTACATCGAATTCTAAAGTTCGTTTATTTCTTTTCTTATTATGTTTTTCCTCAATTTTTTTTGCAGCTTTTTCTAGGTTTAAACTTACTAATTTACGAGTCTTAGTTGTTGGCTCTACCGGTTCAACTACTTGTTCAACTATCGGTTCGACTACTTGTTCGACTACCGGTTGGACTACTTGTTCGACAATAATTTCATTTTCTACTGCTTTATCATTTTCATAACTTGTCTCAACAAACTTTTTTTCATTACCTAAATTTGGTTTACAATTGAAAACTATTTCATATAGCATATGATTAGTTGCTATAAAAAAATACAGGTAAATTTTAATTGATTAATTGAATAATTTGCTATATGAAAATTACTTACATGAACTATATTGTGTATTTAAATTGAACATGATTTTTGGAAAAAAAAAAAAGAAAAAAAAATTAGATAAAAAATTTGTTAAAAATTATAATAATTTATTCGTACACGTCGACAAAGAACAAATGTCGGCTACGGCTAGCTCGGCTAGTTTGTCCAGCTCTGTGGACGGAAATATCAGCGCCTAACCAATCTCAAATTTGAACGCTAATCAAAATGATAAGCGTGGTTCACGATTTTGCCTTAAAAGCTATTACAGCCGCAAGATTGCTCTAAAGCAAAAATATTCTGAAAGAATTGAAAATCAAAAAATCCAATTAAAAGCTGCTGCAGTCTTTTAAACAGAAAAATAGAGTTAATGCGGACAAACTTGTCGCAAGTATCAAAGAGGCACTTAACGCCGATGAATTTGAATCAATCTTGCAAGTGGGTCGATTTAGATCTACAAAGATCTGGTCAATACACTTTAAGGATAATGACAAATTTGTATCTGCGTCAAACAAAAAGTTTGACAATAATATGTATTAACTGATTCCAGCTAATGAATTCTACAAGAAAAATGAAAAAAATACTGAAAACAATGAGTTCATTATGACAGCATTTTATAGAATCCATTGGTTGCCACTTGATGTTCCGGATAATGAAATTGAAGAGTTCTTCAATAGCAATCTAAGTAATGTCGACGTCGATGAAATAAAGCATGAAAAGCTTAAATTGTTTGAAAATATCAATAATGGAGATGTAAAAATAAAAGTAAAATCAAATGTCAGTCTTCACAATGCAGTTCTAGACTTTGCTGGACTTCACATAATCAGCAATTGCCAAGCACTTGTTCAACTATGTGGAATGCCGCCTAAATGTCTAGGATGTAAAAAGTTTGGTCATATACGCAAAGAATGTTCAAAGTGTTCGTCATGCAAAAATTTTGGTCACACTAGTCGAGAATGTAGCTTTGCCAATAGAACTAGAGTTATGCCTGAACAATCTGAAAACGACCAAGAAGACATCGTAGAAGTTAAAAAAGAAGTAATGAGCGAAGAAGAAAAGGAAAAGAAAGTAAAAGCAGCTAAAGCGAGTAAAAAAGCGTACCAGAAAAGAAAAGAAAAAATTCAAGAGGAGGCCCTTGTTAAATACGTTGATGAACAAATTCAGAAGGACAACAAAAGTTCAAAAGAAAAGATAATCTCCGAATTTGAAGCGATGAATTTACAAGCTAGAAGGGAAGTCTTGAGAAAATTTTATGTGCCTAAAGCATCATTACAAAGGAAAACCGCTGGCTCAGAACTTGGCTCAGCGTGTAAAATGGTAGACCTGAACGAAACCGACTATGATGACTTGGAATCAGACGCTGAGAAAAATTCTATTAAATTTAAAAAACAATAATGTCTTTTATTAAGCAAAAAAAAAATAACAAATCTGTTCAATCATTCAATGGAACTGCTTTAAACTCACACGCGATCGAATTATAGAACTCAGTGTCTTTCTACAAGAGTTTCAACCGGACATTATGTCCATTCAAGAAGTAAAACTAACTGATGAACAACTAAATACCTTTATTAGATTTTCAGGCTACTTTGCTCATTTTAAACCCAGACAAGTAAATCCTACGCATGGGGGTGGAGTTTTAATACTTGTTAACAACAAAATTAACTGTTTTAAAATTTCTGAGTTTGACTTGGACATTGATCATGTTGGCATAAAAATTGACTCCAAAGGTATTTGTTTTAATTTAGTTTCTTTATATGTTCTTTCGAACACTTTGAAAAAAGATTTAATTAAGAGTTACTGTGAATTGGGTGAGGATCTGATCATTTTGGGAGACCTAAATGCTAAAACTCCTGTAGTTGGATGTAGATCTTTAGATGCCAATGGCCGGGTCCTTGAAGAAATTATTGACTCAGAGCTTGACCTGTGTGTCTTAAATGAACCATCTAAGCCCACTTATTTTAGATATAATAATAACCTGAAAAAAGTTGACTACTCAGAACTCCTAGATCTCTTTCTATGCACTAAATCATTAGCGAATAAAATGATTAGTATTGAGATATTAACAGATTCAAAAATGGGAAGTGATCATGCCCCGGTAATGTGCACTTTTGGATTCAACAAAGACTTCAGACTAGACCTGACTGAAGCTGAACCACGGTTCAATTTTACCAAGACTGACTGGGGTCTTTTTGGAAACACATTAGACGGAATGATAACTGAAATCAATAATGAAAATCTGAATGACATTAAAAGTTTTGACGGAGTTTTTTCTAACTTAATCAATGCTTCGGCTAAAAGTGCGATACCAAAATTTGCTGCCACTACGCTTAAAAGCTACCCTAGATTTATAGTCGCCTTAATCAAATTGCGCCGAAATATAAGGAAAAGGAAAAAAAGTTGAAAAAAAATAGTGAAGAGCTAAAAGTTTTAAATTGTGAGTTTAACAAGCTCACTCATCAAATTAGGGTTTCGATTAAAAAATATACAGAGGATAGATGGGCGAATTTTCTTGGTAAACTTGGCCCATACCTCTTCTAGCACTTTTTGGGCAATTATAAATAGAGCAAGATCGCAAAAGAAAGGTACAGGAATTCCGAAACTTATCCAAGATGGAAGAATTTATGAATATGATGAAGATAAAGCAAACTTATTTGCTTCAATATTAAGTAAGACCTTTTCTGAGTCGGGTAGCGATTGAACGGACTTTGATACAAATTGCTACAACTATGTAGAGGAATTTGTGTCAAAGTTGGATTACAGTGACAACCAATTTTCAAAAGTGTCTTTTTTAGAGCTAGTGAACATTATTGACAAATTAAAAGTTGACTCTTCGCCTGGTGAAGATGGCATTCACAACAGATTTCTCAAAGGCTGGTTACTCTACTGATCCTGTTAATTATAGAGGAATCAGTTTTCTTAGTTGTCTTGGTAAACTAGCTGAAAGAGTTATTAGAAATCGTTTATATTACTTTTTAGAAAGTAAAAAACTCATTATTGATGAGCAGTCTGGATTTAGAAATAAAAGAGGCTCTGCTGATAATTTTTTATTCATGACCCAAAAGATACAAGAACGACTAAATAAATATAATGGCAGCAAGGTATATGGTATCTTTTTTGATATTTCAAAAGCCTTTGATAAAGTCTGGCATGCTGTACTAATCTATAAACTAGTCTACCTGGGTGTACCTATTTATCTAGTCTGGTTCGTTAAGAACTTTTTATCAAGCAGATTTTTTAAAGTCAAGATTAATAATAAGTTTAGTAGGATGTATCCCATTACTTGTTCTGTTCCTCAAGGATCAGTTTTAGGTCCACTGCTTTTTTTAGTGTACATAGGTGATATTCAGCTCTCAAACTCGAAGCACTCTAGTTACTCAGCACTTTTTGCTGATGACCTGGGGGCGATATTTTAAGACTGGAAAAGTCATTAAAGTAATTAATAATTGCCTAGGTGGGCTTAAGAATTGGCTGTCTGCTTGGCGTCTGAAAATGAATGCCTCAAAATGTTGCTATACTATTTTTTCAGGAGGTGGTCGAGGTAGACTGAAAATGGATTTAAGATTGTCTGGAGACCTGATACCTTATAATCCGAATCCTCTCTTTTTAGGAGTGACTTTCGATGAGTACTTATGTTTTAATAAGCAATTTCAAAACTTGAGAGTAAGAGCCCTAAAAAGGCTTAACATAATAAAAATGTTTGCTCACAGCTCTTGGCACCTAAAAAAAACTACCCTCAATAGTATCTATAGAGCCTTAATTGGTTCCATGTTTGATTACTCTTTCTTTACCGTAGCATGTATTTCTAAGACAAACTTAAAACTTGTTCAAACAGTTCAAAACAGAGCTATTAGGTGTATCTATAAGTTAAGATTGGACAGCCCAACTATGAGTCTCTTTTCAGTTAGTAACATTTTGTTTATTAAAGAAAGATTCTTACAAATGGGTGCTAGACATATGCTAAAATGTTTCTCTTATAAAAACAGTTTCATTTAGCTACTTGTCGAGGAATATAGTGGGTCGTGGTCTGAAAACACAGCTAAAGTATCGGTTACCTCTACTCCGGTAGGAGACTTTTTCTCTATAATTCGAATTGCGTATGCGTGTACTGTCCTAATTAGTTTATATTTGATTCTTAGCTTTTTTAAGATCTGATATGAGAACAGGATTCTTTTATATAGTTATTTAGAAACTATCAAATTTTTTGTCTTCTTTCTTTTCTTCTGTCTTTCTTTTTTCTTTTTAAAAAAAGAAAAAAATTTATTTTTAATGATGTAATTTAAAACATGTTTGTTTGTTTTTATTATTGTTTTATTTTTACTGGGCAGAAGGAGCTTCACTTCGAATGTGCAGTATGCGCTCTTTTCGAATGTTAGCTCGAAGCCTTTTTAAATTAATTTTTAAATAAAAATAACTATTTAAAAAAAAAAAAAAAAATTGGTAGTAAACCAACCCAATCGTTTGTGTTAAATTGAGCCACCATCGCTTCCAACATTCTTTCCACTGTTCCATTTGATTGAGGATCTCGAGGTAATTTGTAAATTAACATAATATTTTACAAATTTGCTACACGATTTGCAAATGTTATTATGCAATTTGTGAATTTGACAAAAAATTTATAAATATTTATAGTTTGCATATGAAAGGTATAAATTTGTATTTTGTATAGAGAAATTTGTAAATTGTATATTTTAACATATTGTATAGAACATATTCAAGCATCAAAATTTGCTTTTTTTATTCGAATAGAAGTTGATGATGTGAATTTTTTCGAATATAAGCGGCCTGCTTATATTCAAAACCCGCTTATATTCAGCAAAATACGCTAACTTTTTTAGATTTGTTCCAGATAATCTAAGAATTGTCTAGCACGGATCGTTCAAGAGAAAAGTAGATTTTTTTAAGGTATTTGTAGACAATTTCCACGACGTATGCGAAATAACTTTTAAGCAATTTAGACGCTGCTGACATTTTTTTTTTAGAAATTCTACCTGATTTTGAAACTCAAACTATGATCGATTCTTATATCCAAAAAACAAATGTTATCTGAAGGTGTTAGGTTTCTATTCGATATTTTGAGCCTTAATTGATCGGTCAGATTTTTTTTTGTACTCGAAAAAATAATGATATTACATTTTTCTGCTGCCATATTTAAGCGCCAAAGCGAGAGCCAATGCTTTTTTATTCTAAATATAGACATTTAAAATTTTTTGAATGTTAAAATTAAATAAGACACAAAATCGTCCGCAAAAAGTAGTGAGTAGCTTTTGTTTTTGTTATATTTAGTTGGTATATCATTTATATAAATCGAAAATAGTAAAGGCCTTAACACTGCATCTTGTGGGACCCGTTCTAAAAAAATAGCACAAACATAAAATTACATCAAAAGTAAGGATGTAATAAAATGTTAGCTTAATTAAAATGATTTAAATTACGTAATATTACGTTATTTCAAGTAGAACTTAACAAAAATGCTGACGACCAAAAAAGTCTAATTTTTCGAACAAAAATTTGATTTAAAAAAATTCTTTTAGTTTTTTTGACATATTTTCAACTTGAAATATTATGTTTTTTTACATTTTATTAGACTATTTCACTCAAAATAATGTTATGAACAGTAAAAAAGGGTAATTTTTTATAAATGAATAAATTAATTTTCAGCAAAATTCACTGGTTATGATGTTCTTGTTTAAAATAATTCATTTTAAATGCTTAAACTTTATTTTTTATTTTATTTAAAGGATAATTTCATTTTTTCAAAGGGTTTAACAGTATTTACAAAAAAACAAATCACGAATCGGCATCTTGAAGTTAATGATCAATTCAAAATATCATTTCAATTCAAAAATTTTATCCTTAGATATTAAACTTAAACTTTGATTTAACTTAAATAATTTTAATGTAACATTTAGCTTTACATGCAATGTAGATTTAGAAAATAAGAAAAATTTTAAAAAACATTTTCTCAATCCATTGATAAATCGATTTTCAATTTAGTTTACTGATTTTTTGTAAAGTTTTATTTTCATTTTATTACTTGTTTGAAATTTTTTATTTGAATTTCTTTTTTAAATATAATTGTGAATGCTAAACACATATACTTTTGAAATAAAAAATCTCAAATAAACTTTACAAAAAATCAGTAAATACATTTAAATATTAAAATCGATTA
>QEOQ01000544.1:973204-992543 GCA_010279815.1 Brachionus plicatilis
GAAAGATACATTTCAGTTTAGATACTTTTTGTTTTAAGCTTTAAATAATTTAATTTTCAATGAAACTTAAATTAAAATTTTATCGAAATTAAGTATAAAATTTTAACAAAAAATTCATAATGTTCATTTAGTATTTGAGTTTTTTTTCCCATTTTTTTTCTCAAAGAATTCAATTTTTGAATTTGAAAAAATTTGAACTTTAACCAGAGTTGTCTAAAACGGACATTAAGTCGGATAAAAAGTCACTTCTTTTGGTTTTTTTAAGCCAATTTTTAAGTAGCTTTTATAGATGGATTTTGAGGGACTCTTTTTTCTTAGACAATCTTTTAATTAAATCAAGGATTTCATTTTTAATTTTGATTTTAATATTTAAAAGTTAATTTTTTTTACAAAAATTTATTTGAAATATGTAAATTGTTTTTAAAAATAGTTTTTAGAATTAAAAGAAGAGAAATTTATTTACAGAATGGTGAAATAAATAAAAAATTAATTATTAAATTCAATTTTGGTCGAAAATAACTATTTACTTATCAAATTTAGTAGAAAATAATTCATCTTTAGGACTAACTCTGGTACCTTGCAGTACTTTTGGACATAGCGACGATTTTTTTAAATATATATTTAGAATAAATTTGAAAAATCAGATTCCCTAAAAATTATGATAATAATCGTTCAGATTGTACTTATCTTAAATAGATATTCAGTGAAGTTAAGTAAGAGCTGGTCAAAAGTTAAAGTCAAGTCTGGACTTAGACTTTATTTTTTTTAATAAAGTCAGGATCAAAACTTTTTTTTTAAATTTTTTTCAATGAAGGCGCTTATTTGGGTTTTATTTAGTAGGCCGCTACAATAGCTACCTGGAATGGCAAAAAATCATATGATTGTGATCCTGACATGGATTGCCGTTCCAGATTGCTATTGTAGCGGCCTACTAAATAAAACCCAAAAAAGCCCCGTTTAAAGAAAAAAATTAAAAGAAAAAAGTTTTTTTGGCGGACTAGTTCAAGTCTAAATTATTAAATACAATTAAGACTCTAAAGTGTTAAAAAAATTTCGAAGTCAAAGTCGACTTTGACTTTTGAACAACTCTGAGTTCAGTACAAAATAATAGAACAAAATGATAAAAAATTAAATAAAAATTTAAAAATATGTTAAAAACTAATATTAATAACAATTATTTCGAGCGAATTAGCCAAGCATGCAGTTAGTGAGGGCACAAAAGCTGTCACCAAATACACCAGCTCTAAATAAAACAGCCCTCACAAAAAATTTAGAAATCCCCCGGCCTTTTTCAAGGCCAATACCTTTTTTCAAATAAAGCATAAAATTTAATTCTGCCAAAGTTTATTTGTTGTCAAGTTTAATCAATTCAGTTGAGAGTAAATAAAAAAATCTCTATTAAATATTTAGTAATAATTTAATATTTACAGTAGTAACCCAAAAAAGTTACTATAGACTATTCCAAAATTTCTTTTCAAATTTAATATCGTTGGGAGCAGAATTCCTTCTACCGTATTTCGCTGAATATAAGCGGGTACCGGAAGAACGAAAAAATCAAAAGAGACGCTTATATTCGAGCAAAAAATCATTTTTTTATTTTTTCGAATATAAGCAGGTCCGGCTTGTATTCAAGCATATTTTTACAGATTAGACCTAATTATGTGAATTAGAGAAACCTGATTGGATATTTATTAGCCAATAAAACAAAATAAAACAGAATTACAAGGTTGCATTGGTTGTGAGGGTTGCAATTTATACAACAAGCTAATTATAAATATTAAAAGCGCTTATATTCAAGCATCAAAATTTGCTTTTTTTATTCGAATAAAAGCTGGTGATGATGTGAATTTTTTCGAATATAAGCGGCCCGCTTATATTCAAAACCCGCTTATATTCGGCGAAATACGGTAATTAAAAAAGCCTTAGGCGAATATTAAGTTGAAGTAATTCAGTTATTTAAGTTATTTATTAAATTAAATGCACGATGAACCTTTTCTCAAAAGCAATTCAATTAAGAACAATTTTTATTAAATTTCAGTTTATTAAAAAAAGACAAATTATCAATAATTTATTTTCCGCTATTCAAATCTTCAAATATTTTATTAAAAAACAATAACAAAAATCTAAATGAAAAAAAAAATATAAAGATTTAATTAAAGACTTGTATACTAATTCTTTGTTAAACAACGTGGATTCAAAACAATAGAAAGAATTCAACGGTTTGAAAAAATAAATTTTCTCTCAATTTTTCTTTTCAAGTTACATATAACTTGTCTAAATCATTCAACATAATAAAAAAAGAACATACCAAATGAAAAAAATTGAATATATTTTATTATTTGACTTCAAAATTAGATCTTTGATCGCAACATGACTTGCTATAGTTGATATATATAGTTGATAAAAATTTATTCTATTTTTTATCCTTTTGTTCTGTTCTATTGTGCTCTAATTTACAAAAACATAGAATTTGTCCAAATTTAAAATTAAATTTAACATTTTTATATTTTGTGTTTTCTTTATACAAAAGAGTTTTAATATGAATAAATTTTCATGCGGCTTTGAAATTTTTAAATGAATTAGTTAAATTAGCAAAAATGATTGAAATTCTAGTTCTGTGAAATTGTGAAATTGAAATTCTATGCATGGGTATACGCTTTGATCTCAATAAATCTTTTATATTTAGAATAAAATCAGCTAAATATTATAAAATATAAAAACTTCAGTTATATAAAAAATATGTACATCAGGCCTAACCGACCGAAAGCTACAGAAATGTAAAGTTGTTCGATTTATAAGAATTTTCACTAAAAAATAAAGATAGGTTTTAGCCGGATGGCTCTGTCGGCTAGTTTGGATGCCTTCTTACATCTTAATTTTTATCGACAAGTCTTATTGATCGAACAGCTTGAATTTTTTAACTTAAAAATATAAAAATTATTGAATTTCTAGTAATCGACAAAATTAAAATTATTTTACATTTTTAGATTTTCATATTTTTAGATTTTTTGTGCAATATTTCAGAAAATAAAAAATTAATTAATTAATTACCAAAATTAAAAATAAAAATTTATGAAATATTGCACAAAAAACTAAAAATGTAAAATTTTCTACATTTTACCTATAAATCTGTAACCATCTTATTCCAAAATTGATCTTGGTTAAGTCGACTTGATGATATTGTCAAAATTGGGTTTTAATAAAATATTAACAGAATTTGGATATTTTTAAAATTTTATTGCTTAAAATTTAATAAAATTTTCTAGATATCTAATTTTTCATTTAAAATATTTAAACTTTCTTTTCTGAAAGAAAAAGAGAATAATTAAAAATAAAAATGATCAAAATTTATTTAATTTCCTAAAAAATTAATTATTCAATAGAAGACTTTCATTTAGTCAATCAATTGAAGCTTTAATCATTCTTACAAAAAATTTTACTTAAGTAAAAAAAAGAATGTTAATTTTTAGATTTCTTGTTGAAAATTTTTTTAGTAAATCAAAGACATATAACTGAACCTTGCTTCGATTTTCTTCTGCAAAATTCAAAAAATTGCATTATAACTTAAAAATTTTGGTTTCATAAATAAAAAACATATATTAGGATTATTTTTTATTGAAATCTAAAAACTTTCATGATAATAGTAATTTATTTTTTATCTATTTAAAAAATAATTTAGGCGAAGCCTTCGCCAGTTGGAATGGAGACTTAGTCCTTCCTTTCAGCCACATGATAGATTTTTGATACCACATAATGTAAATAAAAAAATAACAAAATTTTTTTTGAAAAAGTTAAATTAGTTTTAGTTTTGTTTTTAAATTTTCCTTTATATGTTAAATGAAAACAAATTTATAATAGTAATTAAATGAGCTAAATAAACTGAACTTAAATTGTATTTGACTAGACAAAAATATTCCCAATATTGAAATATTTAAAATATTTAATAAAAATTTTAATTATTTTTCTTTAGACCTTGGAATGGATAAACAAATCAATTCAGTACAAAATTCTGATGAATACAAAAAACTGCTCAACAAGTTAAAAGCAGTGGAAATAGAACGAAACGAAATCGAGCAAATTAATAAAAAGTTGCTTGATGATCTCAAGGTTTATTACGAAGAGAGAATCCGAATTCTTGAATTGAATTACTCAAGCAAAGCTCTGTGGTCAAACGTATTTATTTTATATTTGAAGCTTCTGTTACTAAATTATCTAGCTAAAATGGGTCTTTTTATTAGATGGTTTGTTTTGCAGTAAATTTATCATGCTTTGAATTTAGCTTATTTTATGCTCCAAATTGTTCATCAAAAGATAACCAAGAAATATTCATTTTGGTTACTAAATGCTCTTATTCAAATTGAAATAGCTAAATCTCAAGGGGTAAATTTAATTCAAACTAAAAATGCTTCTTATTGAAGTTCGAAAGCGAAATCACCAAAAATTATGTAGACAAATCTGTGGGCTGTAATCTCCTAAGCGAAATGAATTTAAATGATTTAATTAATGTCACAGATTCGAAAAAATTTCTAAAAAATTTAAACAGGTTAATCAAAAATGAACTCAAGAAAATAAAAAGCGAAATTTTGGAAATAAATTTAAAACGTTCTGATTTAATGAACATATTTGACAGCTTTAACTCTTACCTCACAAAGGAATCAACAAACCAAAAAAACAAAGGAATGATAAGCAGATTCAAAAATTTGGATAAAAACTCAATAAAAATAAAAAATGATCATTTGGACGCTCTTTACGAAAAATTCGATTCACAAATAGTTGAATTAAGTAATGTGTTTTTGAATGAAAAGCTTGATCTAATTTTCAAGCACAATCAAATCGTCGATGAAATAAATCAAAAATTAATTGAATCTAAGTCTCCCAATGAATTTTCAATTAAAGATTCACAAAAACAAACTTCGAACGACCTTTCATCATTTTTTAAACAACTAGAAAAAATAGGACAAAGCGAAAAATTCAAAACCCAAGAGATACAAACTGATATTAACCATTTAACAAACGATGAATTTTTGAAGCTCAATTCGGTATTTTTTTTTCAATTTTTCTTTAAAATTTGATAAATAGATTGAAAAAAATTATTTAAATAATTTAAAAATTGTTTAATGAAAAATTTATTTTAAGATATTTGATAAGGACAAGATCAATTCCGATAAGTACAGTTTAGAATTCGATCAATTAAATTTTGAAGATTTGCTGAGCCTATTGAGCACAAACAGTGTTGATCGTGATAAAACTGAACAAATTAAAGATACCATAAACTATATGCTAAATGATTTAAAAAGACAAAATGAAAGTCTAAATAATATTAATGGTGAGTTAAAATTGATCATTTGTCGAATGTATGACAAATTGAATGATTTTTAAAAGTTTATTCGTCGTTTTTTTTGCTATTTTTTTTATCGCAAAAATAAATTTTACCATTTTTAGAAATTGTTCTCCATTTTAAATTTTTAAGTCATGGCTTTGACACCATGATTGTTATAAATATAAATTTTTTAGAATTTTTTCTTTAATTTTAAATTTTTTTTATTTAGAGAAAAGGCTATTCTATTTTAATTTTAATCTTAATATTTGTAATGAAAAATATTATTAACTACAAACATAAAAAAAAAGTCTTTCTATTCTCTCAAATAATATTTGCGGGTTTTAATTTAATACTTTTGTTATTTAAAAATGAAACCTATAATATTAGTACTTCTAAAAGCTTTATCTGTTTTTCAATTTAGTAAAAACAATTAAAATCTTGTTTTAGATTTGAACAAAATAGATTTTTTTTCTATTATGATCTTTACTGATAAATTTTAATTTTAAGAGTTTATATTTGATACGTTTTTTATTTCTCACTAGAGCTAAATTAATTTTACAATTTCGCAAAATGATGAAAAATTATTTATATTTAAGTGAATTCTTTAAAATTAAAATTCCGAATTAATAATTTAAAATTTGAATATTAGAAATTATCAAATTTGATAGTTTTTTTTTCAATTTGTTATATCTCGTTATTTTCATCGCACAGAGATAGATAATGATAGTCAATACGAATAGAATAATATCGAGCTTGAATACAGCAAACTCGATATCAGTTTTACAAAGCTGTTGTTTAAGAACATCTAGTGCAGTGCTTAGTCGGGCCGTAGTCAACAAATCTCAAAGAATCAAGCTAGCCGAGCTTTTAAACCAGGAAAGTCAAACTAAAAAGGATGTTAAAATGGACTATGTAAATAATGCTGAGATTAAATTTTATGATCCGCCATACTTAGTCCGAGATGCACCATTTCCAAATTACGAACTCTTAAACATAAGTCTTAAGGGCTATGATTTTTCAATTTTAAACACCTATTACAAGTACATTGAGAAATTGTGTAGTTTATTAAAAGTAGAAGTAGTAGAAGCTTATGCTATGCCGCCTCGCAGCTACAAAATCAAAACCTATCAACCTTTCGGTACCAATTTGGACAAGGAATACAACCTGCAAATGTACCATCGGATTGTTCGAGTAAAAAATCTAAAATCAACCCTAGCTCCATTGTTATTCGAAACTGTTCAGCTAAATCTGCCAGAAGGAGTTCAGCTGAATATACATGAGCCGACATTTGAGGAAGACGAGTTCCGATATGTTCCTGATATTGAACTCCAGGATATGAGACAAAAATTAAGCGAAATGACAAAAAAACCTGGTGACTCAAAAACCAACAAAAAATAGTTTTTTGTCAATTTATTTCATTAGAAAAAAACCTAATTTTTTCCAATAAAATTTTTAATTTTTCTTTCATTTAAATTTAATTCAATTGCAATTAAACGCAATTTTCGAGAATTTTATTAAGTATGATTAATTTGTTGAACAAAAGAAATGGAAGATTTTGAGGATGAGGGAAAAGACTTCTTGGTTGAGCAAAAAACTACTGAGCGTCACTTGAATGAAGTTAAGACAAACGGATTTCGCGATGGAACTCAAAGCTTTATGGAAAATGAGGCTTTGATACAACAAGGCTTCGACAATTCCTATAAAATATTCAGTATTTTAGGATTTCGAGTAGGGGAACTTAGAACTTTAGGTTCATTGTTGTGCAAAGACTCATGCTTGTTAGCAAAATTAAATGATAAATTGGAAAAAATAGAAAACTTTAATTATGAGTCTAGAATTCATTGGAGTTTTGAGTCCAATAACTTGGCGCCTGATTTTAGCCAGGTCGTCGAAATTGTGAATTACTTTCAAGATAAATTAAGCCAACTGAAGCAAATATTAATGAGTTTTTCGAGTGAGAAATCGCTTCAAAAACTCAATGACAATTTGAACAAAATTTCTATAAAATATGACGATCAAGATGATTTAATGGATGAAGAAGAAAAACAGAATGTTAACTTAATAAATAATTTAATTGAAAATTGGAACTTTTAGATGAAATAAAAAGAAAAAAATATTTTGACAACTCAAAGCTAATTTTACATCTCAAGAGACCTCTGGATATCTTCTCCTAAAAAAATTAAAAAATCGTTTTTTAATTTTAAAATATTTTTTTTATCAAAAATTCAATTTATCCATCAAAACATGTTTGTTTGATATTTATGTTTATTATAAAATTATATTACGCCACTAAGAAAAAATTTTTATCATAAAATATATTTGCTAAAACCTTGGCAAAAATATTTTATCAATCAAATTTTTTATCGTAGCAAAAGTTTTATCTAGTTCTTTTTTGGAAAAATTTCACATTTATTGTTAATTTAGATCGTTTTTTCCGATCATGTTCTTAAGAATCTAGGTATGAAAATTTTATTCACGAATATATTCTAAAGTTTAGTTTATGTAATTTATTTTATAATTTTAAAGTTAGCTTTTCCATCTGCTGGTCACCTATTGCGAATTTTTTATTATTATTAGACGAAAATTCCAAATACAATATTTGTAAATAAGCAAAAATATTTATTTAGTGAGAATTTATTATAATTGTTTTTTAGTTGAGCATTTAAGTCGTAGTTAAATTTTGGATTTGTCTTGATAAAAAATACAGCAAATTTTTGCACATAACTTGCATCAAATAATTAATTAATATTTTTTAAAAAATGGTGAATTTTTTATTCATTTTTTAATTTTTTATGCCAACAACTCCTTTAGTCAATTTAAGGCATTCCGTTATTGAAAGGATGCATTTAGTCACTTTCATTTGCCTAGAGCTTTGACACACATATTTGTTTTGCCTCTTAATAGCAATGCTTCTAGTTAAATTTGTCTATTTCTTTTCGGATTAGTAGAATATTTAGGAAAAAAATTATTATAAATACTTTGGAAAAATTCAGTTTGTTTTCTCAATCAATCCACTTATTAGATATGTACAAGTATTAACAAAAAAATAATCAAAATATTTTATTAAAATTTCACATTTTTATGATTTAGAAATAATTTTCGATTAAATTAATATTTTTTACATTTAAACATAATTCGACAAAATTTTCTTCAATTTCATAATTCCATTGTTGCCATGATTTGTTTAGCTTTGATTCTGTTACATTTTTAGATGTAGGAAATTTTACCTTAACACGACTAAAAGTTACAAAATGGTCCAAAGAGACAAGCAAATTACTTTTTTATATTTTATACTGTTAATTCATTGTGTAGTGAGAGCAAAAAGCCAGAGTCTATTGTACATAAACGACGACTACTTGGACAACAATTATTTGCAGAAAATTCCGGTAAGGGACCAAGCTCAAACCAGCTATGACCATCAACAACAATCGACATTTGCTGACCTGCAATTATTCGTTCAGACGCACCGATACTCCAAGTCAATTGAAGTATCCGGTTTTGAAAATTTGTTTAGCAATGCTTCGAGCAAGACAAGTTTGGTCGAGCTTTTTTTCCCACGCTCAAAATTTGGTCAACAATCTCAAATCGAAAATCTTATCTCAAACAATCAACTGGACATGAAAAAATTTGACCTGCAGTTTTTAAATTTGAGCTCAAACAGCTTACAGGACTCTTTTCTGGCAGATTTTGCTCTCAACTCCAACCAAACACTTCACTCAACACTTTTTGATTTCATTTTAAAAAAGTTTTTCTCAAAAGTTAAAGTACTTAAGCTCAGCTTCAACAGCATTCAAGGCTTGAAGCGAGATCATTTCAAAATTTTTGCCGGTGATTCGGACATGCCTTCTAGTTTGGAGGGAATCATGGTTGACAACAACAACTTAAAGTTTTTAAAACACGACACATTTTATGATTTAAAATTTTTGAAATTTCTCGATTTGAGCTCAAACAGCCTCAAAATAATTCATCCATTGACATTTTCGTATCCCTATTTCACCCAAAGCTTATTCTATCTAAATTTAAAAGACAACCAGCTAAGCGGTGTTTACAGTGGCATGAATGGTAGCTTGCTTAACTTGGCTCATTTCTACTTGGATAAAAATTCGGATGTTGAATGCGACTGCGGATTGGAGTGGATATGGAAGCAAAGAGATCAAATAGAACTAGATTTTGAGTGTCCAAGTGACAATTTATGCGACCAAGGCCAAGAGCCAGTCTTGGTCACCAACAATCAGCATTTAGAAGAGACCTCGGACATTTCGGTAATTAGAAACGCTTCTAAAGCATGGTTTGCATGGACTGTATTTGTTGATCATCTACCATCAATTATACCATATCCTTTTCTTGTATCAAATGAGACCAAACAAAGCAGAGAGCTAATCAATGAGCTAGAGAACCAAGAGAAGCATGTTTATCATACTTGGCTATTTGAAGACGTGGTTTTAAATTGTTCTAACAAAAATGACACTGATGATCAGGCTCCACAATCGGCTATTATTTGGAAGACTCAATTTGGCTATTTTGCAAACTTTGACCAAATAAATCAAACAAATTATAAAATTTTCAAAGCTTTTTACAAATTAAATAAATTAAGCAAAATTCATAGACACAAAACAGTTCGAATAAGTGAAAATTTGAGTGCAGGCTCGCGAAGTGAAATTTACATTGATTCAGACAACAATTTGGTAGTTACCAACATGAGACAAATGACAGCTGGCTCTTTTGTTTGTTTGTCAGTGAATCAAAATGGCATCAAGTCTTATGAGTACAAACTATTGGTCCGAGAAGGTGTTTCCGAATACTTTATTTATTCTTTATTTGTTAGCATAATAAGCATGATTGTGCCATCTATTTTAGGTATAATAATTTGCAGCATATGCGAATATCAGGCGGACAAAAATTATCCGATGACTCCGCCGTGTTTTCCGACTCCAATGGCAAACACGCCGCCAAACTTTGACTTTAACGAATGGATGGCCAATGCAGCAAGCTATTTGCCCAATCTTAACATTCACGAAACACTTGAGCAAGTTAGCAAAAGATTGCGCAAAGGCATGGAAAAAGCTAGTGTCACTGTTAAATCTCTGGGCGTTACTAGTGGTGCATACATTTCGTCCATGTACGAACAAAGCTCACAACGTTTCTACGACCTAAAGCAATATGTGCCGAACATAAATGTTCCTTCTATTAATTTGAACCTTAATTTGCCGACCATGAGGTATCCTCCAATGGGCCAATTGGCTAATCGCATGCGAACTGGAATGGGAAACATGTTTTGGCAATTTAGGGAATTTTGTGGTTCAAGTGATTTGACTCATACACCATCTATAGTTGATATACAGTCAGACTGCAGTGCCAGCAATGCGGTCGGCAGAGCCTATTTTATTGATCATCTGAATGTAAAAGATGGCTCTCGCATCAATCACAGTAACTTGTATCGCTTTTTACACTTGATCAAAGAAGAATCAAAACTTGATAAAAAACTGGACACAAATTTGGACGGTGTGACCCAGTACAGTATTGTTAGTGAAGCTACCGAAGAAGTAAAGCCTAGTACTTCGGGATACCGCGAATCTAAGCTATATCCAAGTTTAAATGCAAAAACCGAGTCTACAAGTAACAACACTGACGATGAATCTGAATGCAAATCAATAAAAGATGAGAACAAAATTGAAGAAGTGCGGCAATCAGATCAATAAAATGAGAGTCCCTTGATGAAAGAAATTTTATCCATGTTGTACGAAATTTAAATTGAAAAATACTAAAAACTTTATTTGTATTAGATTGAAAGAAATATAGAGTCAAAAATTATTTTTATTTCAAAGATAGGACTATGGTCTTTTTTTTTTCTTTCTTAATTCAATTTGATTAACTTTTATTTAGATAAAAGTGTAATAAAATTTTTTGTAAGTTTTTAATTTACTTTATCGTTCCTTAACTCATTTTTAAAAATGGCTTAAAAGATCCAGGAACATACAGTAAGATGTTCAAGACCGAGGCCGGTATCAAATTTAGCATTAGAAAATTCATTTAGTTTTTATTTATTTTTTTTTATCTAAGTCTTAAAAAGTGAAACACACAATGTTTCATTTAACCATCAATTTTAAAGAAAAAAATAAGAGAAAAATGTTCAATCAATTGATTAACTTTAGACTAAATGTATGTTACTTTAGAGGTGCAAATTATATTTTTTGCCAATCTAGTTTACAATTAATTTTATAATAAACCTGCCTAAACATATTAGTTGAATTTTTTTACAAATAAATAGAAACCATTAGAATGAAAATTATTTAAGAAGTTGTGACAGAATTTTAACATATAAATAAATTTAATTTTAAAATTACAAAAAAATTTACAAATAAGAAAAGATCATAGACACAAAAAAAAACATCTCAAAATATTGATATTTTTTCGAAAATTTATGTTTCCTGTGTTAATTAAAATTAAATTTTATTTTTTGAATTAAATGAAAGATGTATGATGATTATGTTGTTTCACTATCAAATTTTATAAAGTTCAATTTTTTAAGTTACTAGGATGAATCCGGCAACAGTTAACGTAAAAAATCTCTAATTTAAATTATTTTTAGTTTTTACTAAAAACTTATAATATTTTATAGAATAAAAATTTGATAATTTGATAATGAAAAATTTAATTTTTTACAAAAAATATTAATTACTTTTTATTTGGACTTAATTGTCAAAAAAAAATTCAGTTCATATAAAAAAAAAATACAACTGAAAAAAAGAGCTCCAAATTAAGACTTCTAGCCAATATTGATTTGCATTCGAAACTAGTATAAAAACAAATTAAAACTATGTAAGAGTTCTGTATTTTAAAAAATGATTAAAAAAATTCTCTTAATTACGTTATTAGATATTGTTTTTGAATAAAACTTTTTTCAAACTTTTTTAAACAAAATACTTGATGGAAAGTCAAGTTACATGGATAATCACCAAATCAAATTTGGTTTCGTGCCTCAGTATGTAAGGCATTCGATAAGGGTTATCCCACATTCCATGGAGTTCAGGGAATCGGAATGCATAATAGCTTATTATTAATAGTATTGTTATTATTATTATTAAATTGGGATTTTTATTTTTTCAACTTCTTAGATTTAAATTAACAATTATATTTAAATTAAAAACTAAATAGTTTTTTTTTGTCTTATTAGTACTGTTTCTGTATTCTTATTTGATTCAAAGTTCAAGTTAAATTTCTGATCTGATTCCGAATATTAGATGGAACCGGATCCAGGTTTTGTCAATATTTTCAGTCAAGAATAAAAAAAAAGGTTTGAAATTTTGGAATTGTTAATACTTTTTGAATCAATCATTTTTTAACAAAAAAAATATGTCAAAAAAAATTAAAGAAATTAAATTTTTTCAAATATAGATATTTATTTTAAATGGTGATTTTTTGAAAAAACCTTTATATATATAATATATACCAAATAAATATAAAAAACCTAATATTAAATTTAAAACATAAGTTAAATAATCAAAAACATATTTACTGATCAAATATTTTTATATATTTTTAAATGGTTTTTTTAAAGCTAACACATATCGAAATTTCAAATTTAGTTCATGAGTGTACTATTATTAATATTATTTGAAAAAATTAAATTCTAAAGGTAAAATTTATTTAAATTTTATTTAAAAACAACTATAAATTGAATTCGATTAGATAAGATTTGCTTTATCAAAAGCTATTTGTAAAATAACACACAAAAAGATAAATATTTGGCGAAATTCTTGTTTTAAAAATAATATAATTATTATTTATACTAACCATTATTTTTTTTTGAAAAGTTTTTAATTTAGAATATTTAAAGATATAAAAAAATTTCTAAAATTTAAAATAAATTTTTTTAGCAAATACATATTTTTCACAAATATTTAATTGATTAAAATAAAAATATTTTAAAATGTCAAAACAAAGATTTGATTAAAATTTTCTGTTTTGTTTTAAACTTATTTGTATTCGAAATAGACTAAGTAAAAAATCCAACTGAGACATTCTGTTATATTTTAATTTCTGTATTGATTTTGAATTCATATTAAACCATTTTGTTCTAGAAAATAAATTCTATCATAATTTATAAATCAAATCGATATAATTAAAAATCTTTAGGCGAAATAATTAACTTGAAATATAATCTAAAGCAAATATTTTGTTTTCTTAATGGAAAATAAAAATTTCTCTCAAGCCTTTTGATTTGAATAATAAGTTGAGCCTTAATTTGATCTCTAAAAGAACATAAATTTAAATCACAACAAAAAAGATTATAATATTTTTTAGATTTTATTTACAAAAATTTTTTTTGTAAAAAAGAAAACTTTTCAATTTGAAATTTTGATGAAAAAAAATTTTAAAAACTCAATATTTTAATTTCATTAATTTAGAAAATTTTGATTTTAGTAAGAAGCTGAAAATTTAAAAATTGAAAACCTTGTAAAAAATTAAACACAATTTTGATTTAATGTGATTCTATTAGGCTAATTATTAATCTATTTACACACTCACACACACACACACATTCATTAGGAAGAATATAAATTGAAAAAATCTTGTACAATTTGTCCTGCTAAATTAATTAGAAAAAATGGATTTTTTTGCCATAAATTCGTCCCTTTTTTTCTTTTTCATCTCTTCCATTCGGCGCCTTTCCTCTTGCTCTTCGCGAATTTCTCTTTCGAAATTATTCGAAAACGATTGCTTCAAAGCTTGAGCCTCAAAAAAGGACTTGGCTCCTTTGACTCCTGTCTCTGTCACGTCTATTTCCATCACTTGGTCATACAATTGCTGTAAACCCGAGTCTTTAGTAAGTTCTCCATTATTGGCTTTACGAAATATCATCAAAAACTTGATAAAAAAATTTTAAAAAAAACTATAAACAAATAAACAATAAATACTTCTTTAAAGTTAATTTTGTTATCTTTGTCCTCATCAACTTGTTTTATCATATCTTTAAGACCTAAATGGGTTTGTGGAACCTGCAGTTTTTCCATCATAAATTTCAATTCTTCCAGATCCAATTTTTTGTCATTATTGAAATCATACCTTCAATTCAAGATTTTATTTGGATCAAATCAAGTTGAATTGATTACTTTTTGAATGTTTTTTCCAGAGATTGGATGTCTTTGCGCGAAAACTCCTTGAATTCCGTATAGGGATTGAAGACCTTCATACACGGCTGAATGTTCTCGTCACCCTCATTTCTGGCCATTTGTTTCTCTAATTTGGCAGCAAGTTCACAATCAGCCATGATTTTAGTTGTTTGTTTTTTAGTTCAGTTCTAAATTTGAAAATAGATTTTATGTGAACACGCTTAGCTACTTTTAAAGTTCTGGTTTAATTACAAGAATCAAATTGAAGTTAGAACTGCGATTTTAAGCTAAATTTAAAGTTTGAAATTTCAATTTTTAAAAACCATGAATGTTTTTTATTCAAAGAGAAAAACATTCTTTAATCATCACTGACTCTTTTCAGGCGACCAAGTAGAAGCACATCTCTTTTCGAACTAAGATTTTTATTTTGTTATTTCTAATAAATTAAATTAAAAAAAAAAAAAACTAAAATCTTTTATTGCCCGAGTTCCTCACACTATTAACCTAGTTAAGACTGTAATTTATTTCGAAAAGGAAATTCAATTGACTCGAGTATAGAGCAAACACGACCTGTTCAAATAACTCAAAGTGAAAATAAACCTGCGTACTTTTTTTTGTCAAATAATTTAAAAACTAAAATTTGGTTTGATGATTTTTTGTTTGGACAAATACGAAGGCTTAATTTCATTTTGTTTTATCGGACTGAGAAATTATTTTTTAAGCCAGCTTTTGTTTTGTTGGATTAAGCGGGCTAGATATCAAATTTAAGATATACTGAAACTTTTCTTTCTTATCTTAAATTCTATTCCATATTCAAGAAGAGATAAAAATCGAATTTGGATTCCAATGCATAAATTTTCATTTGAACTCTCGGCCGATTTAGGCCCACTAATTGGCAAATATTAACGCTCGACTTTAATAAAATTAAATGGTTGAGAAAAAAGTTTGGTCAGGACAGAGAAGCCAAAGTAAGCCCTTAAACCAACAATGATTTTTGAGATTTGTTAATTAAAATCTTATTATTTTATATATCTTTTTGTTCGGGCTTAATCACTCCATGTTTTTCTAAATTAATCGATAGACCATATTCATTAGAAAGTTCAATCTTTTGAAACTAATAAAATCACTTGCCTCCCTTGCTTTGGATTAATTTTGCTAAAATATTCCAGCTTTCTATCAAAAATTCATAAATATGCTCCGAAATCTCTAAAATAAATAAACAATTCTATCATTCCCAGCAAGTCTTTTGCATGCTATTCATCACAAATCAAGTTTGATAAAAACAAGATTTTTATAGTCGAATCGGTCCCGGTACTGTTTAGATAAATGATGAATGGTTATCATTTTTTTATCAAAATAACCTCTATGGTTTTAATTAATAATTCGAAAATGAGAGCATATTTTTTCAAGAGCCTACCATCTTAAAAAAAAGTTTTTTGAATATTTTGAAAACTTGTTTATTAAAAAGTTCTAATTAGTTTGATATTCACCCAATTCTGGCTTGAATAACTTAGACTAATAAGGCCCAGAGTTGCTTTTAAGTAAAAATAAGATTCAAAAAACGATGGACCTTTTGGTAAAATTTTTGATTATTGCTCAAACATCAAACACAAAAACAAAAACTTTTAAATTTATACCATTTGTAGAGGAAAATATTCTAGCTTAAATATATGCATTCAAAATTATTAACTTACACAAAAACAAAAGCCAAACATGCTTTTTTTTAAGTTTAAAAACCGGTATCTTAGTTTTTGAACGTGCATTTAAATATTATGATTCTTAAGTAATTTTGATTAAAAAGCCTTTTGTGTTGTTAGCTTTTTTGCTAATTTGCTAAATTTTCTTCCAAAATTGGAGTCCTTGTTTTTCTATGACATAACCTGGAAACTAAAATATTTACACAGTTTGACATTCTGAATCCACGGGCTTCGTCAAGGCTTTGTCTTAGCCAATTTTGCCACATAGGGTCGATTTGTAGTCAAGTATTAATATTAATTAATTTCAAGGATTAATATATACCGACTTAAGACCTTTATATCTATGTGTATGTTTGATCAAAAATTTTTATATCAAACAAAAAAATAAAATAGTAATAAATAAATAAATAGACTATTTTGATTACTATTAAATCCTTTAGAGAAAGGACTACTGGAAATATTTAGTTTTTATTTAGATAGACAAGGCTCAAGTGTTCGAATTCATTCGAATTTTTCCAAAATTTAAAACAGAACAGACTTGATGACAAATCTCGACTTGGGCTTTGACACATTTAACTAATTGACAAAAGTGCAGCTGGGCAAAATATTCAAAAAAAAAACTAAAAATAAACTAAATAGAATGAACTTTTAAAATGTTTTAAAAATAAAAAGTTAACGGCTGCACAAAATTAACATTTTAGCAAAAGTCTAATAAACTAATCGAAAACTAAAAATATTTTTTTGACACAAATAAAACTAAAATGAAAAAATTAGATTTAACTTCATCTTTAAAATCTATGGTGATAATTAGTCTGATATTTTGATTGGAAATTTTGCACCTATAGAATAGTTAAGTGTTGATTTTAGATCTAAAAAAAAAGTTGGACTTGATTTAAAAAAATGACCATTTCAACCAAAGGCTGTATTCAATCAGCCATGAAAATATGTCTTGGATTTCAGTGACCTTGGATAAAATATTTTAATTAGAATTGGAGAAGCATTTTTTTAATTTGCTTGCTATTTCAATCGATTTAAAAGAATTTTTTTTTGTGCAAAAAAAATTAAAATCTTAAAAAATTTATTTTTTAGAGATGAGAAAATGTCATGCGATTAATTTCGTTTAGAGTTATTTAAGACATGGAAAATTTAGAAGATTTTTTGGCCAAAGATGTCCTCGGCTTGAAAGCAACATTTTTCGAAAATTATGCATAAGACAATTTAAGGAGCAAAAATTAAAAAAAAATTTTAAAATTTCATGAAATAAAATTAATAAATACGCGTTGCGTAGACATTCGAAAGAAAGATATGTATTATTTCTACAAAGAAAAATTGCAATCAAAACCTTTTATTTTGAAATTAAATTTCTACTTAAATTTAAATTTTGAATGGATCAGCCGAGCAGTCAACGAGCTACAAGATCAATGGTAAGCATTCAGAGAAATGAAGCAAGTACATCACCCAAAGAAACTAATCAAGCCACAGCTCGCACTTCAAACGTCAACTTACAGCCATATAAAAAATTAAATTTTGATTTCAACTTTTTACTTAAATTAATGAACAAAAGAAAACTTCATTTGCCATGTCCTCAGTGTAAGGCTCTTGTTGTCAATATGACAGATCATTTGACCAAGACCCATTTCGTTAAAAACATAAATGAACGACGCAATTTAATCGACTCTGTTCGAAATGAGTATATTCTAAATGAAGAAGGTGTACACAAGTTACTCGAATTTAACAAGGATTTGAAAAATATAATTTTTCCAAGTAATGGAGAGACTTTTGAAGATGAGTTAAACTCGTCTGCCATTGAGGAATTCAAGGAAGACGAAAGTTTAGCTGGCGAGGAAGAAAATGAGCTAAGTGCTAATGAATGGGAAAACTCGGACAGTTCCCGATCCTTTAAAAAGAGAAAATTAAGCAAACCAGTCAAAAAGCCTTATGTTGAAGTCGAGGATTTGGATGAACCAGATGTACCTGAGTGCAGTAGCACTTTTTATTTTGAAGATAATAAAGAAGTTCATAAAAAAATGGCATCTATTGAAAATCAATTAAACGAAGTGTTGAAACAATTAAATTCCTTTGCCAATGATGTGAATAATAAAATAACTGAGTTAAATGATCAATTGAAAAATACGTCAAACGATTTGAATTTAATTAAAGAAAAGATTTTTAAAGAGTAATTGTTTATGTTTAGTATTTTTATTTTGAATAAAAAATTTCCATGTTTTTCTTTCTTATTTTAAGCCTGTTGCTTTTGTATAATTTTTAAAAATATTTTCCAAATTTATTGAATAAATTAAGTCCTATTTAAATTTTTAATTATTGTTTAATTTTAACTGGTTTTTCTAACACTTTTATTCACACAAAAATTTCATAAATTTTTATACTAGATTTTTTTTAAACAGTAATAACAAATTAGAGTGTGTGCATCAATAATTTGGAGATTTCATTTTTCTAAAATTTAAGAAATATCTTATCAGATGTTGCTACATAAAATCATGTTGATTTTTTTTGGTTAAAAAAAAATTAGATATTTTAGACTATGGAATGACAATAACTTATACTTCAATAAACCTATTTTCATTTTATGTTTTCACTAAACAAATCCTCTTGATTGCCCCAACTTCAGAGAAAACTCAATCTTCAAAAAATTTCTATCACATAATTTGATTATTTTACAAAAGAAGAAATTCAAAAAAAAAAATTTCTCATTACTTTTGTTTTCAATCCTTCAAGGAAAACGAAATAAAATTAATTTTTTATTAAACTAAATGATTAAATCGTACAAAATCGACAGCAATGTCTTTATCTTTGGATTCTTTTAGTAGTTTTTTATTTCTGTTTTCTACTTTAGGTATATTATATTTAAGTTCGGACACAACTTCCATTTTCATATTCCACTGTTTTGCCTTATTTTTCAGGTAATCTCTGGTCACACTTTTATGGAGCGAATAAATTGATCCGGAACAAAACTCCGATGCTATCATCAAAAACTGAATGTCAATGCCATGTTGTTTTTCGTTTGTGTCCAATTTTTGATTTTTAGTACCGAATGGCGGATTCATAACACATGTGTCAAAAAAATTTACAAATTTTTCATATCCATCTTTTTTGATTAAAAGATTTTTAACATCTGCCTGAAGGATATCAATTGGGTTTTCAAATTCAAAAAAGTTTAAATTTTTTTGGCATATCGCTAGTGCATCTAA
>QEOQ01000544.1:993140-1008813 GCA_010279815.1 Brachionus plicatilis
ACTTCAGAGAAAACTCAATCTTCAAAAAATTTCTATCACATAATTTGATTATTTTACAAAAGAAGAAATTCAAAAAAAAAATTTCTCATTACTTTTTGTTTACAATCCTTCAAGGAAAACGAAATAAAATTAATTTTTTATTAAACTAAATGATTAAATCGTACAAAATCGACAGCAATGTCTTTATCTTTGGATTCTTTTAGTAGTTTTTTATTTCTGTTTTCAACTTTGGGTATATTATATTTAAGTTCGGACACAACTTCCATTTTCATATTCCACTGTTTTGCCTTATTTTTCAGGTAATCTCTGGTCACACTTTTATGGAGCGAATAAATTGATCCGGAACAAAACTCCGATGCTATCATCAAAAACTGAATGTCAATGCCATGTTGTTTTTCGTTTGTGTCCAATTTTTGATTTTTAGTACCGAATGGCGGATTCATAACACATGTGTCAAAAAAATTTACAAATTTTTCATATCCATCTTTTTTGATTAAAAGATTTTTAACATCTGCCTGAAGGATATCAATTGGGTTTTCAAATTCAAAAAAGTTTAAATTTTTTTGGCATATCGCTAGTGCATCTGAATCTATGTCTATTCCAAGTGAATAAACTGGCTCAAAAAATGAACAAGCTATGGTCAACATACCGGTTCCAATTCCGAACTCGCACATTTTCTTTCCAGATATGTCATCATAAATTTTGTCAATATTAAAAGCGATTTGACTTGCTAAATGAGGTGTTGTTATATATTGTTCCAAGTGAAGTTTTGGATCTGAAAATGTTTCTACTTCTTGCAAATGCGATTCGAGTTCTTTAAGTTTCATTTTTTTTTTAATTTAAATAAAAATTACTAGAAAATTTACTCTATTATAATTTTTATTTTAAGAAATCAATTTAAAATTAATTTAACAAATACTCTTGGCAAACCGATTCAATTATATTAAATTCAACATTTAATTAAATGTTATTTAATGTGTCTAAACATTTAGTGTAGATTTTTAATAAATTGTTTCTCATAAAATAACGACAATTAATTGATTTAAAACAGAGTAAAAAGTTAAAACCTTAAGAAAATGAAAAATTGTTTAAAAAATCAATTTTTTGTTTCGTCATTTGATCAATGGGATGTAATAAAGTTTAAGTCAATTGAAGCTTTTCAATTATGCTTTAATTTAAGAAATTATTATTGGAGATAAATTTATTGAAAAATTTAATAACTAGTATCTACTTTTAATTATGAATTCAAACATTTAAGGAAGAAAAGAATAAACCCTCAAATTATTAGGAAAAAATGAAGAATATTAATTTTGGCGTGTTAATTTTTTGATAATTCTAATTAATTTTTTTATTACTAATTTTACTTAATGATTTTATTTTTAGAAATAAAATGTTAAAATTCTAATTCTTTTAAATAATATTGATTAACACCAAAATTTGAGATCTAGCTCAATTATCTAAATTTTTTTATCAAATTTTAATAAAAAATTACTATAATTACTATAAGAGAAAAATTTAGTTTGTATTTAAAAAAAGATGATTTTTTGCTGAAATTAACTGTGCTTGCATTTACAATAAACTTAATTCCACCTCTAAAAAGGGTCTTCTTTTCAATCTTTAGCTAAATTTACAATTTTGTGTTTGCATCAAATCTATTCGCATGGAAAATAAAAAAACTTGATAGACTTTTGACACAAAAACGCAATCGACAACCATAGTTAAATAAAACAACTGAAAAATGTGATCAATCATATGAAAAATTAATTTTTTGTACGGTACATTTCAAAGAATTTAAGCGAATCAATATTCAATTTAAACATATAATTAAGCTTTAAATTAGCTAAATTACTTAGAAAAATAATTTATTTTTTTAAAAGCTAAAATTTTTACGTAGAAATAAATCTTAGGTTCATGAATGTGTAAATCTAACAAACTTCATGAGATCTCATGAGATTATAAAATATAATTTAATAGCACATTTGGGCTTGGATCATAAATATTGAATATTTTGGGAATTATTTTTTTCATATTTTAACATAACCGCAGGGTTCTTTTTATTAAAATATAACAATGTTTATTTACACTATTCAATTCTAGGCTTTGACTATTAGCAATGTTATCTGAATAGCAATCTTTAAAAGAGCCTAAATTTAGATCTTCAAGCTTTTACCTAAAATTTTTTTTTTCTTATAATCAAATAATTTAGACTAAAAAGCCTAAAAATTTATTTTTTAATGAATCCTAATATTTATTTTTCACTAGGGTTTATTTAATTTTTCTCGAGATTTATATATATCTTATTCAAATTTGTTCATGGGTCTTAAGCTAAGTTTAATAAATATGAAATAATAATAATAATTTGAGCAAACTTATTAATTCAGAAATTGAAACATTCCTATTAATTTGGGGCAATGTTTACTCAAAACTTGAAATCACTTTATTGGAGACAAAATTTATTTTTGATCACTTTAATGAAAAAATTATGAAATTTTTTTTCAGATATAAAAATTTGTCTTCTAGTCAAAAAGGGCTGATTGCGGAGCCGAAACATGGAATTATCAAAAAACAATCACGCCTTGCTAAATTATTAGAAATACTTGATTTTATCACTTTTACTGATAATGGAATACAATTTGATTTATAAAGATTATAAATTTTGCAAAAATAAATTTTGATTTGTGACTTCAAATAAAAAAAAACATTAATGATTAATGTCTTTCGAATTTTCAAAAATATTTTTATATTACTTTAAAGTGAAATCAAGATAGGGTGTAAAAATGTCCTCTTTTTTATTCGAATTTGACATGGAATAATCAAGCGATTTATGAACTGGAAAAGAAAATTTTGAATTGAATTAAAAAATTGCCGGTTTTAGCTTTTAGACAGTTAAAACTCTAGGCCAATAAATTGTAAAATGGTAGTCAATTTAAAATTAGCCTCAATTGAGGGGTCAGTACAAAGAAGCAAAAAAACAACAATACAAGGAATTTATTTTGTTTAACAGAAGAACAAATTCAGAAATGATTTGGCAAAAAAAGTCCTTAATCTTAAGTCATTCACTTTTAACTCAACAGGCTTTAATTTCATGCATGCATCTTAGAATGCTGCTCCTACAGCTTTACAGAAAAAATTTAGAGGAAAAATTAAATTCTTTGAAAATTAAAAATAATAAATTTAGACTTTATTCAATAAACAAATTTATATACAAAATAATTATTTATTGTTAGATGTTTTGGCTCTTAACAAAAAAAATTTTGAAGGTTTCTGTGAACCATCTTTGCATTTAAAAGATGATTTCTTCAATGAACTCTCACTAAAATCGTTCCAATAGTTCTCATAAGTTTGCGGATCAATAACATTTTTGTCTACCTTAATCTTGTTTGAATCAGCTTTGGTCTCCTCGCAAATGGCGTTGAGACTGGCTCTTTTAGACGACATTGGTCTTGGCTCAT
This sequence comes from Brachionus plicatilis, assembly GCA_010279815.1. Taxonomy (NCBI): domain Eukaryota; kingdom Metazoa; phylum Rotifera; class Eurotatoria; order Ploima; family Brachionidae; genus Brachionus; species Brachionus plicatilis. Next base: position 996,593 of record QEOQ01000544.1, read on the forward strand.
TGGGCATTGCTATTAGATTAGCGTTGGTCGTCTGCCGGTGTCTAACAACATGATTTACAGCCACATAACTCCTTGATTTAAAACAACTGCAGTACAACTTTTCTTTGAGAACTCGTCGAAAAGAATTTCGAGTCACAATATAGAGGAAAAAGTTTATAGAATGATTTAAAATGTACATCAACTCGGTTACTTTTTGTATCAATATTAACAATTGAAGTTGATCGCCATAGCGAATAAAATAAAAATTTAGAATATAATAGTTTATAACATAGGGCAGGGTGAGAAATATGAACGAGGCTGATATGATGATCAAAGTGAGGGTAATTTTGAAATTTTCCACTTGAACTTTTTTGTCCCGAATGTCCTTATAGGACAGTTCTTGTTCGTGCAGTTCAAGTTTAGCCCGGATCCATTGATCCGTCGACTTGTACATGCGCCAGATTATAATTGTATTAAGTATACTCACAATTGCCAATGGCATTATGATAACCACAAATGTATAAAATATGGTCAAATAAAGATAGATCTTTCTATAGTCTGTCAAAATGTCACATGAAGACTTAAAGAATTCCTGCTTCAAATAGTTCAAATAGGCGGGCGACTTTGTGTATCGTTCAATTGCATTTTGGTTTTTCAGTCTCCTCTTGGGCGTTAGAGTGACACCAGTGAGTATGGGCGCATACATAGACACCAAAATAGACAGCAGTATGATGACACAAATGAACCTTTTTGCCAACACGGGCTTTGATATAAGGCTAGAGTGGTGGGGATAAATGACAACCAAGAAGCGCTCAAAAGTAAATGCAACAATCAACCATGGCGAAATTGCTCGGCACACATTGCGCAGCAAAGCAAATGAGCGGCACATTGTTTGCTTCTGGTCGGTGATGTTTATGGGAAAGTCAATTTTCCACAAATCGACTATTTCCTTGCAGGTTTTGTCCAGAAAATGTGTTACCAAAAATATGCCGTCGGACACTGCCAATGCGATCAGATAGATGCGCGATGAAGTTCGCGGCAATTTTGTGCTACAGAACACCTTAAGGGACAGAATGTTACCAACCAGACCAGACATGCAAATTATGCAAGTCAAAAAGACCATTATCATGTCAAACGTTCGGCGAGTGTCTCTACTCCAGTTTAGCCACTCTGACTTGATGTGACTCATTTTTTCATTTTTTAAAAATATGTTCACAAATTTGGGATTTTTGCTGGCAAATTTTTTCACTTCTTCTATGGTTCTATCGGTTATATCCGAATTGTTCTTGTTCAGTTTGAGCAAAAATTGGTAGATTTCGTTTAATTCAGCGTCGCTTGAAATCGACTCTAAATCAAAATAGTAATCAGAGTTTAGTTTCGATTTTAGGAAGCCTAGATCGAATGGGTGTTGAGCAATGGCTGGATCTTCGTAAACTTCCTTGTTGACTTGACTGGCTGATCTGAATTCGTTTACAAGATTGGCGTGTGATGGATTTGACTTTAGCAGAAAAAGCAGTTCGTTTAGATTCAGTGTTTTATTTGTCGAATTCAAAGTGGAATCTTTTTCTTCGATTTTTTTAGCTCCGAAATTTATTTTGTCAAATGTATTAGCTTGATAAGAAGATTTGGATAAAAAGGATTTAAAGATGTCTTTATTAAAACTTTGAATGCTGGTATTGTTGATAGCTTGAGCCGTGGAATCAATAATAAGCAAAGAGAAAATAAAATTACATATTAAAAAGGTATTTAAGCTGCTTGTGGCATAAATTAAAAGATTAGAGGAAATTTTTTTAGATTTATTTTGGATGCAAAATTTTCGATTAGGATAATTTTTTTTGTTCATGTTCACCAATTTTGATAAAATTTTAATTAATATATTATTTTTTCTTTCCTTGATGAATTTAGCCATTTAGCCAACTGTGTGCTGAAAATAATCTTGATTAATTCTATTAATTAGAACTAGATGCTACGTTTACCATAGAAAAAGCTCTCTATTCGCTCTCTATTCCCATCACAACTTTTGGAGCGCAATTAGTAAATGTGATCCTGATATTCATTAGGAAAAATAATTTTTTTCTCTAAATTTAAAATTAAAATTTAGTATTCTTCATGCCTTGAGAATTAAACGTTTTAATTAAAAAGCGAACAATTATTTCTAACAAGGTGGTTTAGCTATTAAATTAAACTGTTAATAATAAGACTCATTAAAAACGAGAGCTCTTGAATTACAGTATTTCTTGAAGTTTAATTAAAAATGAAATTTTATTTCAATTTGTTGAAAATATTATCTTTTTAAATAGAAAAGAAATGGGAAATTAGAAAAATTAATAGATAAATGTCAATCAGAATTAAATAGTATTTAATTAGGCAATTTTCCCCATCTCTTTGCTAAATTCTTTTTTTAATTACTCTTATATTAACTAAAAATTGAATCGATTATTTTACTCAAGTTAAAAATTTCTAAATTTTTTTATTATATTTTTTTCCGAAGCCATTGTTATTTTTGAATTTCTAGCCAAAATTATCAAATGAAATCGAATATTTTTTGACTAAAATCTATCAAAAGAGCAATTTATCGAAGCTTTATTTAAAATTTGATATCACGTCAAAGACCATAAAAAGTCTTTTTTTTCTATAAAAAACTTATCTAAATTAATATTATGATAAATTAAATCTGAAAATTTCCAAATAATTAGTCTTGATATAAGTTACAAAAATGTGTTCTTTTTCCGGAACAATTTAATAAAGAAAAATACTTTTTTGAAACTCTAAATTTAGCTTAAACTAAAAATTCTATTTAATATTTATTTATAGCTACCAAGAATTGTAGATCAGATATCAAACAAAAAACTAATTCAAAAATGAATTAATTTCTTGTCTTTTGGTGATTGACTTAACTAATGAATCACTCAAAAATATTTTTTTTTTATATTAAATTTCAAATAGAATAAGTTTTAATTTAGTTAATTATAAGAATATTGAATTTTTAAGAAAAAAAAATATGATCTTATCAAAATTTTTTCAATTATTTTTGCAATATTATCCATATATTTGAATAAATTTTAAATTAGTTTCTCTTAATTAAATACCATCAAGTAATTGCCCTTTGATTAATTATGCCAAAAGTACCAAAAAACATAAGTAGCCTTAAAAGTTTTAATTGTCAAATTGAATTCTCCCCAATCTAGTTTTAAATCTAATCGTGATTTAATCAATAGTAGACGACTTAAATTTAAAGCTCATCGATAAAAAGATTATACATATATTTGCATGATTTTTATGAGTCAGGAAATTTTTAAGGACACGAAACCCTAATTACTCCCTAAATAACAGAATAGATCAGCTATTTTAGCTTTAAAAAATATCTCTTTGTCATGTAATCTTTAATGATTTCAATATAAAATTATCGAATTCACTTAAAGTAGCCCAAACCATAAACTGTGGTATTAGAAATTCTAAATTTTAAACATTTTTGAAATTCAAACTCAGATAACATAAATTTATAAACAATTTTTTTTCAAGGATTGTAAAGAAATTTGCTAGCATTAATATAAAAAAAACAGCAAGATTGATAAAGTCTGGCGAAGTGAAAATGATTCGAAGTTAATATGTCATACTCCAATTTATATTTTAAAGAACTGTTCATTTTTTAGTTGATTTTATTTTGCCATCTTTAAAAAAATTTTTAAATTGATAAAAATATTCATTTTTAAAGCATTAAAACATTACACCCAAAATTAATTACTAGACTGATTTGAAATTTTATTTACCAACTTTAAAATGAAAAAAAATGTTGAAATTGGAAAATTGATTGTTTTATAATAATTTGAACAATTTTCTTGTTTAAACTGTGTAACTAACTTAATAATTGTTTATACATAAATTCTAATTGTTTGAGTCAGAAAAAATTTAATAAGTCGTAAATTTGCAATGAGTTTTCAAATAAAATTCGAAGCCACTTAAGCTAAAAACCAATAATGAAATTGCCTATCGATTTCTGTATCAAATCTTTTTTGAAATAATAGAATCTTAAGTTTCCTCAGTATCTGATCTAGCAACAAAGTGGAACATTGATGCTCCTAGTGGTACTGAGTCATGAATATTTTCAGATATTAATTAATTAAATCGATTTTGGCAAACATTCATTATTTTAAGTTAATTCAACTATTCTATCATATTGATCATAATAATGAACATAATATCTATTGAATCACCTACTGAAAATTCTTTTTCAGCAGATTTTGCGATCCTCACAAATCATTTTTCGCAAATTTTCACACAATATCAAAAAATGTTCTAGAATTAAAAAAAAAAGTTTAAAAAGTAACCACAAGAAACATGGTTTCTGACTCAATAAGACTTTATGTGGGAAATCTTGATCATAAATCAGAAATATATATTGATCATAGTTGATTTTTTTCTCAGTTTTGCAAAATCCGAAATTTTTCAACTTTTGCTTGATTTAAATTGTTGATAGATTTGGTAGCTGAAAGAAAATTTTTAATTTCGTTTTAAGAGCCAGTAATAACATTTTCTAAATTAAAATTCTAAAAAATTCCCTTTATCCCTGTTAGACCTTAATCACTCCGTAAATCTTCAGACAAAATGAAATAAAAATTAACTTCAATAAATAATTAAATATGTTTTAATTCACTTGCCTTTTAGACATTCATTGTAATAAGAATTTTCTCTTGAAAAAATTATCCAGAAATAAAACAAGGTTAATAAAATCATTAGATTTGAAAAAAATATCAATATAAAATCAGACTGATGTGTTAAATCCAAATTTATATAAAAAAATAATCTTTCGACCGGATTTATAAACAGAAACATAAAAACATTTAATTCCAATATTTTAATTATTTAATCTGACGCTTTTAGAAGATAGAAATACAAAAAATATCATTTTTTTTGACAAGTAATCTTAAATAGTTTTTAACTAAAATTCTTTAGTGATAAAACATTTTGTTTAATATTTTTTTAATTTAAATCTTATTGCATTTTTTTAATTCTATAAAAAATTGTCCAATGAAGAATTTTTTTACTTTAGCGTTACCAAATATGATAATCGAACCGTGTTAAATTTAAATCTAGTAAAAGAACAAGAAAAAGAACAAGAAAGCAAAAATATGAAATGACAAATATAAAAATCATGATTTATTTTAGATTGAATTATATTAAAATTTAAGGAAAAAATTTATAAAACATATCATAAATTGAATTAAAAAGCTAAAAATTTAATAAAAAAAGCATAAATGTGTCATTTATTCCAAAAATTATAATAAAAATACTAGTTTTTAAAAAAAGTTCAATACAAAGTGAATTTTAAAAAATTTCTGTTTGGGTTTACCAGTGTGTAGAAAAAGATGGAAAGCTGTCGCTTTAAAAATTTACCTAAACTTACAACATCAGCCTCCGAATTTAGTCTGACACTAAGAAGAAAATTATGTTAATGAATAAATGTGTTCTCCAAATAAAAAAGCATTATATGATTTTCCCACAACCAGCTTTATCAAGGATCAGCATCAATAAGAACTCATTATTTAAACATTAATTTTTTGATAAATAAAAATAAGTAGTCGTTAATTTGATGGATTTTCATTAGTTTTATATTAGGTAAAAATTACTATTTATATGGAATTGCTTACCTAATTTATGGTATAAATATAAAATCGCTCTTGGCGATTTAATTAAAAAAATGGAGATAAAAAGGTTTTTATTTAATTGAAAAAAGTGGTCTTTTAATTTACTACCAGTTATACTTTTAAATATTTTTTAAAATTTTTATTTATTTTTTTTTAAATTTATTATCAAATAGAAATTCACTATTATCATTTTATTCTGAAAGATTATATAACTTTCTTAAAGGTTTACAATTTATTGAAAATAGTAATCCTAATTTACAAAAATTCGAAAAATTACCAAAATTTTAGAAAAAACTAACCCAAATAGAAATTTTGGGTATTAGGCACCAAAAAGATAAGACTATATTATTCTCTGGATTAGATAATTGCTTGATTCTAAAACATTCAATGTAGATATAAATAGACATATAAGCCCATTAAATGCAGGTTTTCTTCAAGCCTCAATAATTAGTCCTTTATTAGTAATGTTCCCAAAAGAGACAAATAAAAATAATGAATGATATCTATTAGAAGGTGAGAACGCAGCCAAAGTTATAAGAGTACAAGATTCATTCATTAAATGTGAGTTTCTTTTAAAACACTCTCATGCTGATAGAAAATTTAAGCCAAAATATAGGAAGCATTCTACTAACCAAAGCTAAGTTTTAGCTGAACGCTGTCTGTTTTTTAGCTCTAAAAGCCAAGAATGTACAAGATAAAAATTCGGTAGAAAATATTCAACAAAAATAAATTTAAAGATTTAAAAAAAAGTTTTGAAATGCGGCAAAATACAACAAACGTTAATGTACCTCTAGATATTGCCTTAAAAAAACTCTACTTACTAAAAATGAGCTGATTTCTACGTTTTTAAACCTAGTTCATTCAATAAACTAAATATAGTCAAAAAATGTTCTTTTGTACTCAGTATCCCAAATTCTTTGAGTACTTGTTGAAGAATGGTTAAAGACCATTTATATCATACTTATATTTTTATTTGAATAATAGCAGAATAAATTTTATTTGAAGAATATTTAAATTCCAATTATATCTATATATAATTAAAATTTTCTTTTTTTAATTTGAGAAATAATAACGATTATCAAACAATATGTTTATGCTAATCTTTATAATAAGACTTTTGTTGATTGAAAAAAAATAAAATAAAGTTCAAGAAATTCAAAACTTAAGTGCTATCTGAATTTTTAATTTTCTGCTTGAAATTCCTAAATTAAGTCTTTTGAAACTCTAAATTTCATTTTATTGGGAGGTTCAAAAAAATCTTTTCCCAACGGTCTAAAAATTACTAACCGTTTAAAAAGTTTTAGTTCATTCAGATCCAAGTATTCAATGATAAAATTAAAAATTTTAAAAATTATAAAAATAATAATAAAAATTAGCTCCGCATTCTGAAAAATATATATAAATATTCTGATTGAGCATGCAATTTTCTTTACTCTGGTATATAGTTTTATTTAAAAACAATTTTGAATATTGAAAAAATGCAAAAAAAAACAATTTTTTTAAAAAATAAAATTGACAAATTTCTGAACAAATCTTTGGTTTTAGTTTTTTGAAATTTAGCTCTATTTTATAAAAATTAAGTCTTAAAAAAATTTGATTTTTTAAAATTTTTATAATTTTCAAAAAAATCTTTAGAGTAAAGAATTGGAATTTCTTAAGTGTTTCTTTTGATTTTCCAGAAAAAATAAGCTTTTAAAACTTCACCGTACGTTTCACCATTTTTGTAACCTACTAAATAGTGCCAAAAACATCTTTTTAATTCTTTTTGAAATCTCTGAATCTAAACATTTTTCTCTTGACTAATAGTGCTCATTACAAATAGACAAATAAAATAATAATACCTCAAAAAACAACAGCCAAAAAACATAGAAACCTTATGTATTTTGTAATAGAGCTCCCAGAAAAATTGGAAAAGTTTATTTTATTTGAATCAGTTTTTGAAGGAAATTTTTTTTGGCTAAAAGCTACCTGTGTTTTAATAACTTAGCATGTCAAGTCCTTTAAAGTTTATTTTTCATCTAAAATGGATGTTAAAATTTTGAAATAGATTTTATTCAAAAATATTAGAATTTGTTCTCGATTAAGCAAAAAATGAGAGATGTGTTGTTCACCTGCAAATAGATTGGTCATCAGTATAAAAATATTTTATACTCAAAAGCTGTATTTAATTTTAGTTTTTTTTTTATTCTTGCTTAAATAATTTTTATTTTCGTTTTATAACCCAAATTTTGGATTTTAGAATATGGTCGATAAATTAGTATCTCTAAAGCATAGAATCGATGGTACGTAGCTAATAGAAAAAAAACCGAAATTAGGGTTCTATGATACATCAGAAATGTAGAAATTATATTTTTTTCTAAATTTATCATATATGTCAAGAAAATATACAATGCGGAAATAAAAATTTTTTTAAGTATTTTTATTAATCAATACCTATTTTAAATTTACATGGTAAATCAATTATGTTGTTATCAACTTGTCACAACTAGGTTTATTCAGATGGATGGGGTGAAATTTACCAAAGGCTAGAAATCTATTAATTGGCACAGATTAAACAGATTTCCGCAGTAGGTGGAACAAAAGTTTTTCACTCTGTTTCATTTGCAAAACAAGTCTTTGACAATGAAAAATAATTTTATAAATTAAATTTTTTACTTTTTATATTGGATTATAAAAATAACAAGATTAAATCAATCGATTTTTTATAATAAATTCCTCTTCTCGGAAATCTCCCGTATTTTAAACATGTGATTATTAACAACGAGATGGAACAATGAAAATAGCATCATTCAATTGTCAGAATTTTAAATTGAACTATTTAACCGTGGACAAACTTACTCAAACAAACGATATAATGTGTGAACATAAGCTTAAATCAGCAAATTGAAGTTTCAGATCAAATTTTAAGATCAAAACGACCATTTAAAATTTTAAAATTTAATTAATCTAATGATTTTAATAATTTTTAAAAAATAAATACTAAACATTACTGGACATGTTATGACTAATAATGGTTCATTATCAAATTAACATCAAAATGATTGATCTCTAATTTATTTAACAAAAACAACCAGTAATTTAAATAATTCAGGTTAAGTTAATTCACAAATTCAAATTTATAACTTTTCCATCCATTCATTCAAACTGAAATAATTTTATTTTTCCACTTAAATAAATTTAGAATTTTTTTGTCTTTAAAAGTAAGTTTTCATTAAAATCAATTAAATTTTTAAACCTATTAAAGTTCAATAAAAAGGAACATTTTAAAATTTTAAATATGAAAATAAACTTTACATGGCATGTCAAGTAATTGGTTTTGAAAAAATTTATTTTTTCTCTATAATAAAAAAAAATATTACAAATTCTATTTTGATCCTTTGATTTTGATCTCAAACTTCAATTTACCCTTAAATCATTGGAGGCAGATTTATTATTGAGAGAAACAAAAAATTCACTAATTTATTACAACCAGATATGCAAGACGATTATTCTAATACTTCACAAAGACCTTCTGGTGGTAAGTGCTGTAGATTATTAAAAAAATAAAAAGTCTAAAAAAAATCCTGATTTTTTTGAACTAATTTCATAAAGTCAATCTTATGAAGTTTCAGTTTTAGCAAGTGGTTGTCAAGTTACAACCGGTGTTCAATCGAGATTACACTGCAATTTGTAAGATTCGTGGCATAAAGCGTTCATTGATGAAAAATAAATGTAATTGACAAAAGCTTTTCCATTTTTTCTAGCCTGATTTTGTACAAGATTTACTCACAATTAATGAAAAAGATTTATTGAAAAAAATATATTTTATTAATACAGCTAATATTAATTTGATATTTCAAATGTTATATAAGATTCATGATGAAGTTCCGAAAATTCCTTTAAAAACTGGAAGGACTGTTTAAAGCGATGAGTTAAAATATAAAAGAAACCAAAGTTATCAACAAATAAATAATAATGAGAACAAGACTGTTTAGAATTGGATGTAAAAAAATGCTTATATATTTCAATTGAGATATTAACTCCGATTTACTAACTCCAATTGAGATATTTATTTTGCCAATGTTTTTGATGGCATACATAGCAATCAATTTGGATACAAGAAAAAAGAGTTCATGTAAACATTGTTATTTTTAGCAAGCGAGGTAGTCAATCATTATCGCGTAGTAGGTTCTCGATTTAATCTAAAAATACTTGATGCTAGTAAAGAATTTGATAAATTATGGCGTGCTGGACTTTTCTACAAACTAATTGATAAAATGAATAATTATTTGTGGAGAATATTAAATAGAAAAGGTAATAGATTATCAAAGTCGTTTGAGAAGGATCTAACTCTATTGAAAGAACATTTTGAGGAGCTTGTTAACAAAAAATCCTCAAAAATTTTTAAAAAAATTAAAAAAAGATTAATTTTTAAATTATTTTAAAGATTTAAAAAAAATATTTTATTCTGTTTTATTAGTGTCAAAGATTTCTGAATACAGTTCTAATTTTACCCTATGTTTTTATTTTTACTACCTTTTGAAAATAATACTTATCGATTTTAAAAATGGAGAAATGTTGAAAAAATTCTAATTTTATCTAATTTATTTTAAAATGTTTTTTTTATTAATAATTAATTATTTTACTATTTATTAATCTTAAGTTTTTTCTATGATCTAGACTTTTAAAGCATGCTTCATTGATTTTACATGAAGAAGATGTGCAATGTATTGGCATGAAATTTATTTATTTATTTATTTAAATATATAATTTAGAGGCTGTGAATTTCATCAAAATTTTTTTAATTTCCCAACGTTTTACTTGCAGGAAAATACAGTTAAGACACTTGAAAAACTTTCATTTAAAAAATACATTTTCTTTATCCTATTTTATTTCCTTCTATTATATCATTGATATTATCTGTATAATTAATCAACAACAGCAAGTCATTAATAATTATGATAAATATTATTTGGATCTGATATTTGAGGACTAAGAGTAAGATAAAAGAAAAATAATCAGCAAAAAAGGCTTAAATTTATAAAGTAAAAAGCTTAGTTAAAATTTAATTTTTTTAAAAGACAAATTTTTTATTCCAAATTCAAATTTATGCTTAATGTTTGAAAATAGTAAAATTGTTGATTGGCACTACTCTCTTTTCTTTTTTGAATATTTTAATCAAAATATAATGTTCAAGAATTAATGTCCTAAAATTTAAATAAAAAATTCATAAAATGATTGAAGAGAATTCTTACTTTTATTAAAAGATTTTTTCAAACGAAATTTGGGAAAAAAAATTCAATTTTTAAGTTTAAAAATTTGAAAACATATTAGAATGCATTTTTTATCATCATCCCAAAAATAAATTTCATTAATTGGGTAAATCATTTTGGTCTCTCGCGAGGGTTTGTCAAATGGCAATAGATTTCATTTAGACCCACATGTTTATTCACATGTTGATGTTTAAAAATCACTATTAAATCGCGTTCAAAAAAAATTTTTATATTTCAGAAAAAAATTGAAGATATTTATAAACTAATCAGATGTTACAAATAAAGGTGTTAATGATATTTGGTCTTTAAAAAAATAAAGTAGAAACCAAATTTAAAATTTAACTTTTTTACCATTTTAATTACAAATATAAATCAAAATGAAAATAAAAACTACAACAAACATTATGTATTACTTTGATTTAATTCAAAAAACAATCACATTTCTTGGTTACTACTGCTTTTGAAATAAAATCTTTTTATCAATTTTCCCCTGGAAAATTCTTAATTAAAAAACGAAGGATTCGTAAATTTTGAAATATCATTATTATTATTATTTTGAATTATCATTAAAGCACTAATTTAGTTTAATTACTTAAAAAAATGAATAATTGTTAGATTAATTGACATTCAAGATTTTTTCATATAATATATTCCTAAGTTTTTTCAATATCAGAATATTCAAATTTAGAATATTTTTTGGTTTTAATTGAAAAAATTAATTAAGAAATAATTTAAGTTTCAACAATTTTAAACAATTGCTCTGTGTTTCCTGAATGATTTTTTTTTTGTTAATGTAAAAAAAGCTTTCAAAAATGAATTAATTAATCAATTAAGCGAATATGCTTATATCAATTAAAAAATGACATCAGCAAAATAATAGGATAAAATTGGAAAATGACAATTTTTCATCTTTTAAATAAATCTGTTAGAAATTTTGATCTAATTATTTAAAATCTATTAGAAATTTTTTTTTTTGAATATTTAATTAAATTCTGCTGAACAATAGAAAAAATAATCATTTCAAAAAAAGAACTGAGTGATTAAATTTTGAAGAAATAAGCTTGCTTTCTTGCGTTTAATCCTGATATAAATCCTAACATGGAAGAATACTTCTCGATCTCCTTATAAAGACATTCTAAAAATCACAGGAAAAAAAACAAAGAAAACAGTTTCAAATTTATTTTAACTCTTTAATGTACAATTTCTTAATATTTCCTTTACTCGAATTTAAATTAACAAAATAATTTAATAGAAAGCAATTTCTAATTTGTATTATAATTTTTCTTTTCTATTACATTTTATAATATTACTACATCGCCAGATTTGGCGCTAAATGAAATAAATA
>QEOQ01000544.1:1009750-1026242 GCA_010279815.1 Brachionus plicatilis
AATCTGCATTTATTTATTTATTAAAAAAATAATTTAGGAAAAGTTTTTTCCAGGGCAGTTCCGAATGGCAGAGTCTTCTTTTTAGCCCACATGGTTGCAATATGATTAAGATATGTATTAATTATATGTGTATAATTAATATCTAGATTATATATAAATTGTTAAATTAAATTTTTGCTAAGAATTTGGCGTGTTAATGATTGAATCAAAGGGTGTTTTGTACTTTGAATATAAATCTGTAATTAGCTCTAAAGAAATGTGCAATCTTGCAACACCATTGTGTGGTTTATACCTCCTAATTGATGAATATTTTCCTTACCTTGCTTAATACTTGAAAACTTCAATCTCCTTCAGTTTTGAACAACTAATTATTAACATTCTTAACTTACCATGTATTCAAAATATATATTTATTTATTTAAAAAATAATTTAGGCGAAGCCTTGGCCGGTTGGAATGGAGACTTAGTCCTTCCTTTCAGCCACATGATAAATTTTTGGTAACACATAATGTAAAAAAAAATTAATACAATTTTTTGAAAAACGTTAAATTAGTTTTAGTTCTGTTTTTAAATTTTCCTTTATATGTTAAATGAAAACAAATTTATAATATTCATAAATTTTCATAAAAAAAATTAAAAACTCATTATGTAAAATTTTAAGGTTTGAATCCAAATTGATAAATGTAGAATTAGAATAATGAATTCATGTAATTGGTGCTATTTCTAGGAAAAAATCGAATGGTGTGTTGAGTTTTTTTTGATTATTTTGACTGTAATTACGTATATCTTCCTGGATTTGACTGTGGGTGAGACGACTGAAAACGAAATTTTTAAATAATTTATTGTATCTTTTTTCTAGCAATTCAATCTTCATGTTTTTATGTATGTCGGCTATTCTGGTTTTGATTGGGAAAAATTTGATTGAGCGTAAAATGCGATTTTGAAGTTTTTGACAATCGGGTAGCACTTTTTGAGCTGAGTTTTTTATGGCGATAAACATAAAGTCTAATTGCGATCGGATGAAACTTTTGTACACTAGTAAAGAAAGTGAGGTTTTATTTTTGATTTTTAAACTTCGGATTTTTCTGATTAGGTTTGTTTTACCAATAATTTTAGCGGAAATTGATTCGAAATGGTTTTTGAAGCTCAGTTTCGGGTCAAGAATATGACCTAAGAAGCGAGGCGATGGATCGATCGGGATAATTGACGCGTTCATTTTTAAGGTGAGTTGATAGTTTTTTTCGTAGTTTTTTCTATAACCTGCTGTAGTGAAGACTGTATATACTGACTTTGAAACATTTGACTTTAGACCCCATATAAGGCAGTATTTTTCTATTGCTGATATTGCGGTTTGTAGTTCACTTTGAATAGCTTTAAGGTTTTTATTTGAGAACCAAATTGTTAGGTCGTCAGCAAATAAGGCCTTTTGAATTTTTTCCGGGATATAGTCCACTATGTCACTGAAAAAGAGCGAAAATAGAGTAGGAGATAGCGAGCTTCCTTGAGGGACACCTGCCTTGATTACTTGTTCTCTTGAATTTGATTTACCATATGATACGAAAAATTTTCGGTTACTAAGAAAATTGATTATCCAATTGTATAATGTCGGAGGCGCATTTAATTTTTTAAGTTTGGTTAAGATAGCTAAGTGGTTTACTTTATCGAATGCTTTTTCTAGGTCGAAAAAGACTGCAGCTGTTTTTTCTTGATTATTGAAGCCATTGATGATTGAGTGATAAAGTCTAAGGAAATGGTCATGTGTACTCATTTTTTTTCTGAAACCAGACTGGCAGGGAGGAATGTATTTTTTTGATTCTAGCCATGATGTAAGCTTCATATTGACGATTTTTTCGAGCCATTTGGAGATACATGATATAAGTGAGATAGGTCGATATGAGCTGACATTATCAGGAGGTTTGTCTTTTTTAGGGATCATTGTGATCTTAGAAATTTTCCATTTAGTAGGTATATATCCAAATTTAAATGAGGCGTTGAAAAGGTTAAAAATACGAGCTAAAAACGTGTCTGGACAGTTTTTGAAAACTTTATTGCTTATTTGATCAATTCCAGGAGCAGCTTTGGTATTGAGTGTTTTTAATGAGCTTAAAAACTCATCAGTCGAAATCGGATCTGGATTGGTAATTGGGAGTGGTAGTTCAAGGTTATCTTCATAAACGAAAGTGTGGGTTTCCGGCTTGAATATCTCTGCTAAGTTGTTACTAAACATGTTGGCTATTTCATTTTCGTCTCTAGTTGTTGAGTTGTCACTTTTTTTGAGTTCGATCGTCTGATTTTTTTCGTTCGACATGTTAGGGTTTTCTAGTTTGTTGAGAAGCTTCCAACATTTAGATTCCGATTGGTTAAAGTTTTCAAGTTCAAGGAATTCCTCTTTGAGTTTATTCGATTTAAAGGCTCTTACCTCTTTTTTTACTTTGTAACACAGCATGTTATAGATTCTGGTGGTATAATCGTTTTTTATTTTTTTCAATTTACGATTGATTATTCTTTTTAGCTTGATCAATTCGACCAGATGTTTTGGGATTACGATTGGAGTGATGGCTTTGCATCCGAATGTTATTCGAGTAGAAGCGTTTTTGATTGAGTCGACAATATCATCGATTATTTTGCTAGTCTCAGTCTCTATGTCTTCGATTGAATTTAGATCAACTTCAGGTAAATTTTCAACTATATTTGCTTAAAACTATATTTTGCAACTATATTCAACTATATAAGCAGAACAAAAGTTTGGTTTTTAGAAAAAAAATTAACTTTTAATATTTGTTCTATAATTTAATTCTTTTTTATAACTGTCGTATTAATCAATCAAATCAAATTGATTAAATATATTTTGGATAAATTTTGTAATTTAAAATAAGAGCATTTAATATCTAAATAATAAATAGGCTAAAAATAAATTCAATAAATCCTTAAGATCCTAGAAATCCAGAAGCGTCATTTGATTTTATTTAAAGTTTAAAAGAAACAACGAATAATTAAATAAATTAATAATTCAAAATTTAATTTTTCTCTTTTTTTTGCAGAAGAGGATGAAATTACAATCATTTTATTTTATTTTTGACTATTTTACGTGAATAACGCGAATAAAATTTCCCTGATATTAAAAAAGACTAAAAGCGGGCATTTATCCTAATTATATTTAATTATTGTCAAACTTAAATTAAAAAACAAAATTCCGTTTTGAACGTAAGTTTCAATAATTATTGATTCAAAAATAGTTAAAAACATTGAAAAAAATAATTTCATTAATTTTGTTTAAAATTACCTAAGCCAATTTAATATTTTTATTTGTTGGACCATACAAAATCATTATATAACAAAATTTTTTACTTTTTGAGTTGTGAAGTTCATTTAAATTCGATCTTTTAAATTTAGAAAAATTTGTATTACTTTTTACTACAAGGAATAATTTAGTTCTACAAAACGCTAAATACTTAAACAACTTTGCTTAATCCGAAAATATGTCTGCAAAATTCAGTTGAATAGTTGATTAGAATACTTTTAATGGTGTGCAAAATGCAGAAAATTGCAGAGTATTTTCCAGACATATTTTCGGATTTAGCAAAGTTGCTTAAGTATTTAGCATTTTATAGAACTAAATTATTCCTTATAGTAAAAAAGTAATACAAATTTTTCTAAATTGAAAAGATCGAATTGAAATGAACTTCACAACCGCTTTATTTTTTAACTGTTGAAATTGAAATTATATTAAATTTCACCAAAATACTGACAGTTAAATAATGATATAATAAATAAGTTTTTTTTTTAAATTTCATAATATTACCTGTAATTAACTCAAGAAAATTAAACATGTATTTATGCAGGCTGGAAAGAAGTTTTTTAACCATTTTAAGCTGCATAAATTATTTTTAAACCTCTACTTGAATGAGGATAATACATCAATAAATAAATAAAACGTAAAGTGACTGTAATTCCTATCTTCAGTTCATCACCTATTGGACTTTTAAAATGATTTTCTTTTAAGTTGAAATAAATTAAATGATTATTTTTTTTTTATATTTTTCATAGTCAGAATTACTATAAATTAAATAATTATTAATAAATATTGTTTTTAAACAATGTTAGCTCCAAGTTATTGTTTAATATATATTAAGTTTGATCTTGCAAAATTCTTATGATCAAAGATACATGACATTTTTTGAACGTTTTTAAAACTCTCAAATTTTGTAAAAAAATAAAATTTACTGTCCTTGATCGTCAATTAATTAATCAAGTAAATAATAGATTAATTTGGATTTATAATATTATTGAATTTCATTTTCAAAATTTATTGAGAATCTTATACTAGAGTTTACGAAATCTGCTTGGATCATTATATTACTTAAATATTTTTTCACCTTTTTGATAAATGTTTAATTAATTAACTTAAATTTAAAATTTAATTGCGTGTTTTATTTTAGATAATAATCAATTCATTTAAATAATAAAGAATGTAAGAATTTTTGGAATATGCTAAAATTATATATTAAAATAAGTCTGTTCAATTGTATCTTATTTCGATTAGAAGCCAAAAAGTTTAAAGTAGAAGTTATTTTTCAAAATTTAAAATTTTTTATTTTTTAATTTCAAATATTTTTTATGCTTTATAAATAAAAATTCCTTTTTTTTTTAAAATTACAGTATAATTTAAAACGTGAAAATTTAAAGTGAAATGAATTGTTTAAACATAATCCATAAAAATAGAATTATCTCACACAAAATAGCCAAGTGCGCATCCTACACTTGAATGGAACAAAATAAAACAAAACAAAGACATAAAAAGCCGTCAAACATCGAGAGACATTCGGGCGTATTTTTACAGGAAATGTTATTCGTAAACTACACGGATTAAAAAGCTTAGGACTGAAAATTTCTGAGCAGCTCGTGCAGAGACTGCGGCGCCTGTAAATTCACTGTGTATGACGGTATATTTGGTAACAAGGACTTTGGCTCTACTGTTTCTTGTTTGACTTCGACAGGACTTTTGGGCATGTAACTAATACTACTACTACTATTAAAACTATTGGAAAAAGAAGAGCCACTAGTTGAAATCGGTTTTTGTAATTTTCTCTTGTAGTCTTCAAAAGTTAATTTGGCACTTTGACCAGAGCTCGAATCAAAATTCGATTGATTCAAAGTGAGCAAAGTATTTTTCAAATCTTTGGGCAATTGAATATCAGGCAAAGAGGAAAGAAGTGACTGATCCTTAATTGGTCTACTCAAGAGATCAATTTTATTCTCTTGACTCGGTACTGGTACTGATAGAGGTGCTTGTTGTTGTGGTTGTGTTTGTAGCTGTAGTTGTGGTTGAGATGATGTTGGCGGCAGAGTTTGAGGTGGTGGGGGCGGCGAGGACGATTGCTGAGAATTACGTGCAGCCAGTCGAGGATCCACTCTGGTCACTTTGGCTACACTTGGCGTTGTTTGACTAGTGTTGGCAACACCATTTGGCATGGTCGTCGAAATGTTGGTTGTTTGAACTGGCGATAGTGATTGTATGAGTTGTTTGGATTCGGCATAAACAGGAGACATTTCGTTTGCCATTTCTAGTTTTTGATTTTGTTGCTGAATTTTCAAGTGGTAATTGGCCAAATTTTGACAATTTGATCTGTTCGAATAGTGTTTGATTCTTGGATCACATTCTTGTTCTTGGTCAAAAGTGTTATCTCTGGGCGGATTGTCCCACAATTCAGATGGTTCCACATTTATGTCCAACAATTTCCACTGGAACTCGCCACAATTGCCCTCAATTTCTTCACATTCACTGTCTCCTAGATCATCAATGTGCAGATCCAATCTTTCGTCTTCATCATTCATTCTATCCTCATCAAAGCTCTTGTCTTGGCCAACAGGCTCTGTTTTTTTTTCATCTAAACTAATCAACAGAGACTTGATCGCATCCACACTCAATGTCTTGGCCAATTCTCCATTGTCCGTATTTACAAGTTTGACCAGCAGCTCGGCCATAACTGCCTGCTTTGAACTGTCAATGGTGGACAAATTGTTCATTATTTTATCAATCAACTCTTTTTTAAGTCGATCGAACTCGCTCAAAACACTCAAAGCCCTCAGATCAACGTCGGCAGACGAAAGGCTCAATTCCCTTTCGTCTACATCAGTGTTCAATGGCAGATTCATCAAAGGCATAGGTTCGGGTGTTGGCAAAAGAGCTGAGGTGGGTGTAGCCAACAGTGAGGGCTTTATCACCGCTTCGTGAGCTATTTCCACTAAATACTTTTCGAATGATTCTTTGAGTTGAGCGTTTGTGATAGGCTCATGTGAAAATCGACACTTTTCGCCCTGGGTGCATTGTCCTCTGTAGAAAAACTTGCACGGAAAATCGGAATGCATGAAAAAACACTTGTCCATTTTGGAACAATAGCCATTCGCATAAAACTTGCACAATTCCATTTTTTTTGGTGCCTGATGACTAAATGAACATTTGTCGCCTTTTTGACACCGACCAGCCAGAAAAAATTGACACGGTATTTTTTCTCGTTTTTCCTTTAGCTCTTGTTGTCGTTCAACATCTTTTTTTTGTCGTTCTTTTTGAGCTTCGGCATATTTTCGCTTTTTCTCAATTTTTTTCTCAATTGATTCAACTGTCACTGTCATCTCGGACTCCATGGGCTCTGCCAGCAAAGTTTTTTTCTTCGTTTCCTGAAACTCCTGTGGCAAACTCAGCAATGGACCAGGTTTGCGTTGAGTCTTTGGTTTGTTATTTTCTTTTTCGGTTATTACCGGGTTTAAAAAAGAGCCCGTCTCTTTGTTAAATTGGCTTTGTTTAAATAAATCAAATAGGGACATTGGTGCACTGCTTGGTTCAGCTTTGATCTCAGCTTGTTCCTCTATTTCTTTAGCATGTTCCACTTTTTTTCTCTTTTTATGCTTCGATTTATGACGATGTTTTCGCTTAGTCAAGCCCGACTTGGAGCTCGACGAGTGGTCAGATGCTGCTGGAGATAGTGGCGGGTTTTGATTGTCTGTTAGACTCGATAAAGTCTCTAATTTTAAGTCAACCCTCTCTTCAGGCTCAAGATCTTTTTCATCTATTTCACCTTCTTCTAGCATCATCTTTTTTTTTATTTGATATTTTTATTTACAGAAGAGATTAGGTTAAAGGGTTTTTATTTTAGTTCTAAAAATTAGATTAATTTTATTTTAGAATTTATCTTTAAATTCCAAGATGGATTCGAAGAATTGTTAAATTTTGTAGTTTGTTTTTCTTTTAATTTTGTTCGCAATTAAGCGCTTAAATTAATTAAATTAAAATTTTTGCTATCTTATTTTTGGACTTGAAAATTAATTTCAAATGGCTTGAAATAATACTCGAAGATTCTTAGTTTACTTCTGAACTTTATATTTAGTCTTTATGAAAGTTTTTTGTTTCCTAAGAAACATTTAACAAAATTACAAAATTATAAAATAATTAAATTCATTTATTATTTTATAATGTTAATAATACCTTTTATTTATAGGATTTTACATTCAAGTTTTTAAATAAAAACGACTTTCAAATTGTCTTATTTTTTTGCAATATTTAAATCTGGAAGAACTAAATCACTAAACATTTAGTCAATTTTAGTCAAAATTTCTTTTTTTCGAATGTGATGGGAATTCTTTTTCTATTTCAGAAAATAGTTTAAAAAAATTATTTATTTCAAAAATATTTAGATTTAATAAATATTTGATTTTCTTAGTTAAATCAACTATTTTTAATAACAAGCGTTTTTTTTCTTAAGCATTTTTAATTTTTTGTCAAGTTTTATTTTGCAAAGAATTAAATTAGAGGAGTGAAATGGATTCATTATATTCGAATAAAATAATTTAAATTTTATTTAAAAAATTTATTTATATATAAAACAATTTGAAACAAATCTATAAAAAAACAGATGCATTTCGACTTATAAGCTTTCTTCAGAATCTAGATGACCGAGAGATACAATTTTTTGATTAAGAATAAGATAAAAAAGACTTAATATATTAAAATTCATGTTCAAATCGCCATATAAAGTTCTACGGTCTCCGGTCTTAAACAAAAAAATTAAGAATAATTTTTAGTCTCATAGGTAATATTTAAAAAAGATATTTTAAGATTTTCATATTTAAAATTTTAAAATGTCCCTTTTTACTGAACTTTAATAGATTTAAATATTTTAATTGATTTTAATGAAAATTTATTTAAAAAGACAAAAAAATTTCCTGTTTTAAAATTTATAATTTATTTAAGAGGAAAAATAAAATTATTTAAGTTTAAATGAATGGATATAAAAGTTATAAATTTGAATACGTGAATTAACTTAACTTTAATTATTTAAATTATTGTCTGTTTTTGTTTAATAAATTAGAGATCAACAATTTTGATGTTAATTTGATAATGAACCGTTATTAGAAATAGCATGTCTAGTTATGTTTAGTATTTGTTTCCCAAAAATTATCAAAATCATTAGGTTAATTAAGTTTTAAAATTTTAAATGATCGTTTTGATCTTAAAATTTGATCTGAAACTTCAATTTGCCTTTTTTTTCTATGTTTTTTTTTTTAATTTTTCAATAAAAATTTTCTAAAAACTTAACATTTTTTTTTTCAAACTTATTTTAAAAAATTTTATCCAAGAGACCAAGAAATATAAAGACTATATAATAATTAATAAAGAGACTTAATCTTTCATTAAACTCAATGTACAGTTTATTCCATAAAAGATGAACAATTCCGGTTCCCAGGTTTGTGAACAATCTATTCACCCAAAATTTTTTTCACTTATAGCTGACCTAGCATGTATACCCAACGTTAATTTTGTTCACGTAGAGTTCAGTTTGTTCACCAAAAATATGATTTTTAATTCAAAATATTAATTATAAAAAATAATGAACATTTAAACATTTGTAAGGAATATTAAAAAAAATTAAAATTTATAATTTTTATATTGTACTAATAAAAAAATTGTAAAATTATGCTTTTAAAATGAAATTGCAAATTTTAAAATTTAGAAATTACTCTCAATTCTTCTAAAAAAAATTTTTCAACAAAGTGCAACAAATTAGTAATTCTAACAAATTTAAACTTTTATTAAAAATGAGTAGTAAAGGAATAGTTTTTCCCTCAAGAACATGTCAAAACAAGTCTTGTCGCAAGTATAATCAAGAAATAGGAACGTTTAAAAATAATAAGATCAAAAAACGATAAAAATTCTTCTAAAATTAATTCATCATTAAAAATTAATATTTTTTTTTAATTAACTTCATAAAAAACTTTAATGATGATCTTTAATGGTTAACAGATTGTTCACCTAAATCACTAGACTAAATTTCCATTTAGAATCATTTTTTGGTGATTTTTTCCATGAGTTGGTAACAGAAATTTTCCGTTTTCCAGATTAAATTTACGTAATTTGGCAAAATGTTATTTATTGTACATTTTTATATTTTTACATTTTTCATTTTTGAGAGAAGAAAAAAAAATCTCAAAATCAAAAAATCTAAAAAAATTTTCATTCAAGAAGAGTAATAATAAATTCGCAATTAATTAAAAGGGATTTTCAAAAAATTATCCTTGGTTTTTACATTTAAATTTTTCTAAAACTCCTTTTTAAGTAATTGCGAATTTATTATTACTTTTCTTGAATGAAAATTTTTAAGATTTTTTGATTTTAAGATTTTTTTTTCTTCTCTCAAAAATGTAAAAATGTAAAAATATAAAAATGAACTATAAATAACATTTTGCCCGTAATTTAGTGACATTCAATTTTAAATGATTTTCTAATGGATTTGTTCCTTATCTGTCAGAAAAAGGATTCGACTTTGTATTTTTCAAATAAATGTGAGGTAAACATTTAAATTATGAAATATTTTAATGAAAACTTGTCTTTCCATTCATTTTATGCTACATTTTTTTCTTAACACTTTTATTTTTAGATATTCTGGTATATTGAAACATTTCTAGGTCTTTTATTTTTAAAGCGATATTGAATATTATTTTAAAAAGACTGTTTAATATTTTTAACTAAAAAAAATAAAATTAACTTTAATCATTAATTTTTTTTATTTAGAAATTTTTTTTATTTTAAAAAGAAATTTATTTTCTTAATTGAAAAGTAAATTAAGATTTAGAGATTTTTTTATACACAATTATAAGTAAATATTCAATTTTTGGTGTTTTCCATTTAATTTCAATGTAATAAGATTGCAAAAGTAACTCCGATTAATTTTTTTAATATATTTGGAACGTCGCACTTTTTTCATGCTTTTTCAAAATTAAATCAGCACTTTTCTTAAAAGTCGAAAAATTTAATTTCTCTTAATCTTAATTTTTAGCTAAATATTTTTTAGGTTTTTTCAAGGAATCAGCAACATTTTCCGGATTTTGTTTTTCCAGATTAAATTTCAGTTATTTTTCTTTCAAAACGAACATATGAAAAAATTAAAAGTCATTAATTAAATAAAAATATTTTATTTGGAAAACAATTCAGAACTAAAGTAAATATAATGATTATATTATAATCATTGAGTTTCCAACCAAGAATTCTATAAATCATTATAATGAGCTTGTACAGCCAAAAAATAAACCATACTTTTAATGATGTATTACATAAAATATAAGAATAAAATCATGAACACTATTTAAATTTTCAATTATTTCAACCAATCATTTAATAAAATTCTTCGATATTAAACTAGAAAAATAAAGCTATTAACATTACCGTAATATAAAATTTTTATTTTTAAAGAAATGTTATAAAATGATTTTTTTAATTCAAATTATGGAATTAAATTATCACCCTTTTTCAGAAATAGTAACATGGTTCAAATTGTTGGCAAAGCAGTTAAAGCTTTTGTAAAAGCTCTTTTAATGATAAATTTCCAAAATCACTTTGAGCTGAGTAAGTTAAACAAAAATTGATCTAAAATTTTTAACATTGCAAAATTTTTTTATCAAAATCTGTATAAAAGATTAGAACCAATATAATATACATTCTGCATTTGTCTTATCAAAAATGAGCAAAGTAATTCACAATGTCTACATCATAGAAAATATTCTAATTTTTTTTTAATTTTTTTTAATTTAGAATTTGAAGGAGCATTTTCTAGATAAAGATAAACTAATAAAGATATAAAATAAAACATGAGCTAGTAGAAAACAACAATTTTAACTGTAAATTTAATTCCGATCATTATTCCTAAAAGCATCATTGAAGGTGATTTATGAATTTCTTTGTTTCTAGGCATTTAGAAATGAAATTTTTTTTCTTATGTTCCACTAGTTTGGTTATTTTAAAAATTACGTTTCTCAATATATTTTTCTGTTGTCCACTCATTATTTTGCTTTAAAATTAGAAAAAAATTGAAAACTTGAAAGAATAAAAAATTGGAAATGAACAGATAAAAAAAAGCTAAATATTTTTCGATTTTTAAACAAACACAAAGATTTTAAAATAAAAAATTATTTCATAAATAGATGTAAAATTGCGTTTAATAATAATAATATTATGTCCTTATATAGGTTGCTGCATCGAGTTTGTCATCTATACAGCTATTATTAGCCATTCGAAACTGTTCGAAATTTTCGTATAATGTTGCATAATTCGGGTTATACGTAAATTTACTAATTTTAGAATAAATTCAAAAAAAGACCATACAAGCTCCGTTTTGATAACAAAATTTTGTTATGAATAAAATTTTAGATCAATTCCCAAATTTGGGACTTTTTTTTTGAGTTTCGTAGAGTAAAAACATTGCTTATGACTTTCTCTCTTAGCGATATTTTTGTTTATGTTTGACTTAACACTTTATTCTTATAATATGAACGCAATTTATTTTTTTAAATTGCGTTTAAATTATTTTTACCGAGTTAATTATTCTTTAGAATAAAAAAGAAAAAAAAATTAAAATTAAATTAAATAAGATAAAATAAAATAAAAAAAATCAAAAGAAAAAAATCTGACCTATAAAAAGAAAATTATTGATTAATTTTATTTCAAAATTCAAAAATATATTTGAACACAAAAAAAAATGCCAAGAAAGAAACAAAGAAAGAATTAAAACTTAGTTTAGAATGAAAGAATTGCAAATTGACTTAACAGTATTAATTACACACTAAAAAGTTTATTAAATAAATAAGGGTTGTGAAGTTCGTTTCAATTCGATCTTTTCGATTCAGAAAAACTGAAATAACTTTTTTACTTAAAAGGATAATTTAGTTCTATAAAATGCTTTATTAAAAGCAAATTTGCTTAATGCAGTAAAATAGGTCTGCAAAATACTCTGCAATTTTCTGCATTTTGCACGCCATTAAAAAGTATTCTAATCAACTATTCAAGTACACTGCAGAAATTATGCAGACTTATATTTTCGGATTAAGCAAAGTTGCTTAAATATTAAGCATTTTACAAAACTAAATTATTCCTTATAATAAAAAAGTTATTCAAATTTTTCTGAATTTAAATGATCGAATTGAAATGAACTTCACAACCCCAAATAAATAAAGGAATTATCAAGAATTGTAATTAAGTTATGAGTTTTTTTTAAAAATAAAATTTTAAGCAAAGCAAATTTTTTTAAAAAATTTAATGCTTAATTTGATTTTTCGTATCTGCAAAACTTTTAATTGTGTATATGCAGGATTATGCATTATAATTAATTATGCTTAATCATGGTTTCATTAACATAATAAACCAAATTTAAAAAAACAAACAAAAGAACATGTTAAGTATATTAAGAATCGTTTTCGAAATTTTATCATACCTTTACCCACGGATCTTTTTAAATTAAACAATATAAATTTTATTAATTATTAATTAAATCTTGACAAAACCAAAATTTGCGTTTACTTTTTTCTTTCTATTTGTTTACTTATTTAATTATTTAAATTTATAAATTAAGGTAATTCAAAGATATTGTATTATTCCCATGTTGTTTGCTACCTACTTTAGCATTTATTTTATCCTAAATAAACTACTGTTTTTTTTAAGGAAAAAATCCTTTCTATTCAGTCGATATTTAAAAATAATTTTTGGAAAATATTAAATTATAAAGTTAAATTTAAGATGACCACTCAACAAAAAGTAATTTGAATTATCCTATATATTATGAACAAGCAATGAGTAAATCTTGAACTATTAGTTTGCATTAGTCATTTAGAATTCAATATTGAAAAAGAATAATTAAACAGAGATTTTAAAAAAAGTTTTAAAAGTTATTTATTTTTTTATCATGTTTGTTTTATCAACTTTGACATTCTATCTAGAATATTAATTGAAAATACAGTCTAAAAAATTAAAGTATGCATAAAATTTAACACAAAAGCTTAACTTTATCTTAACTCACGTGAAAATATCAAGATCCGATAGCTAAAAATGAATCAAAAATGTCAGAAACGATTAATGATTTCTTTATTAGAGCCATTTTTTTAAAAAGAAATGTATGATTTAATTTGAAATTTCTTTTTTTCTTTTTTTCGTTGCTGATTGCTTTTTAATTTAATGTAATTAATAAAGAATTTAAATTTATGCATTGAATCAATCAAGTGCACCAAGTTTTAAAAAAATGCATTTGTATCACTGATTTATGTAATAAAACCGTCGAAAGAACTTTAATTTAATAATAAATTCAAGTTAAATTAGTTTAACATTAAATATTTATTTTAGCTTTGCAAGAAGATGCTTATTAGATTTTATTTTTATTATAACTTTTAAAATAATGATATTTAATTATTTTTTGATAATTATTTTTCATCAGCTAAATAATTGAAAAAAAAAATAAATTAAATTTATCAAATTTTTAATCAAATAAATTTAATTTTTACACCAGGAAAAATTGGAATCAATAAAAAGTTTCTTTAAATCTTTGGCTAAAATATTGTGTTATGAAAAAAAGAGTTAAATTGAATACGAAAGTCTAATCATTGTTAAAGGAAAAAATTTAAATATAAAATTTAAAAATAATCTGAAGGAGTAAATTTTATAATTTTCATATCTTTAATAAATTTAAATATCAAATACCTACGCATTTATTTATAGGAGAATAATTTACATTCATTGTATCATGCTTTAAGATTCGTTTAATTTCTTTTTTTGCTTATTTTAGTGTCTTTTCGAATGATAAAAAAAATTTCAAATTTTTAGTATAAATCACGTAATCGCTATCCTATATTTCTAAAATGAAGGTGGAATTGCCGTAGGTCTTTCTCCAATAAATAAATGGAATGACTTTTTAAGAGTTCACTTTCAATCTAAAGAAAAATCTTTAATATTTCAAATGTAAAAATAAATATCGTATCAATATAAGATTTTTAATCACATAAAATGACATTATTATTTGAAAACAAAATTTTAATTATCTGTGAATATAAAAATATATACAATGTGTGGTAATTTGCATTTAAAAAAGATAGTAACAAAAATTTTAGTTGTATTTATTCTTTTTTAAATTTTCTACGATAATTTATCCATTTTATATTTGTCTATGAGCTTAACTATGAGTAAATAAAAAATTTCGGTTAAATTATAAAATGAATTAAGAATTACACAAACGAATTCTGGTTTCAGTAATTGTGAGATGTTTAATTCAATTTTAATAACTGAAATGATCTGTCTTTAGTTTGGGAGGAAAAAATAGAAAAATTATAAATTAATCACATGATTAGAGGAAAGAATTTTAAAAATTATGATTTTTAAGATTTTATTAAAAATTCAAATAATTTTTTCTGAATTGATTTAATATATTTAGGAAAATTTTTTAAGGAAGAAAAGAAAAAATTTTGGATTTAAATTTTATTAAGAAAAATTTAAATTTTATGATTAGATTTTTTCAAAATGGGCTTTTATTAAAATGGTAAGAATTTTTAAAGTACAAAATAATCATTATCGTTTAAATATGGGGATAAATGTGAAAAAAAACTCAAAATTTTCTATGGAGGAAAGAAACTAATTGCAAAAAAATTACTCAACTCAATTTAACCTGATTAAAAGACTTTTTATCTGTCACTTTGAAATTATGATAATATATTTTTGATGATTCTAAAAAACTGTTCACTACGCCATTCCATTCAAATAATTTTAATTGGCTTGAATTATAAACTTAGCATAAAAAATAAAATTTAAAACAACAATAAATAAGAAAACCATTTTATGTGAGCTCATTTTACTCCATTTTTCTTTTTTACCAAACATAATAAATGCTAAATAGGGTTCTAAGCCTGAGCTAGGTCAAACCTATAAAGTATTGTGTTTTTTTCAAAATAAATATCATTTCTCCGATTTTTAAAATTTTAGAATTTAAGGGAATTTTGTCTAAAATAACGAATTATAAGAAAATACTCTTAATTCACCAAAATAAACACTAATAGACCAAACACGAACGATACTTAATATTAACCATAACTGAAAGAATTCAAGCCAATTTAACATATTTTATTATAATTTAAATTAGTTCTTTAAATATACGACGCCATTTTGTTTTTTTTATTTAAATCAAATCTTTTCCAAATAATTTCCAAGAGAGTTTTTCTTCTAATTATTCAATTTTCGAGTGTTAAGAGAATTTTTGACCATTTGTGGTGATGATGTTGAAGATTGAAAACTTACATTTAATTGAACACCATTAAAAATATTTACGCTCAAAAATTTCAAATTTTAAAAATTGAAATTAAAAAAAAATTTTATAAAGAAAAATTTAAAGGCGAGATTTAAAATCAAAGCTCACACGCTCATTAACAACTGATATTATTTGATTAGGTAAACAAAGTTTGGTAGATACATTCTTAGTTCTTTAGGATCCTAATCTAAACTCTTTTTGGTCAACGGAGACAATTAAAATTTGAAATTCAAATTTTTAATCAGCTGTTGTCTTGAACGATCTGTTTGGTGTAGACCATTTTATTCAAAAAAACTAACTTAGTAAGTAATTTAAATTTAATTTTGAAACTATAAAAATTTAACAAGAAATTGAAAAAAAATTAGTCACTTTCAAAGTTTTACTTTTGGGACCAGGTGAGGCATTAATATGAACATTATATTGATGCCACAATTAGCTTGATCTTTGCAAACTAAAAACATCATTTGACCAAGTCAAAAATGATATCCCAAAGATGGTCAAGCATTCAGAACATATTTTTATGGTCCAGCGTTTTAAGATAAATAAGAACTAGACAAAAAATGAAATAATTCATCATGATTTTATTTTTGATATCAAGATTAAAATAAAAATATTAATTAATTTTAAAAAAATTTGGACAAATTTAATATGTAATATTTAAGAGAAGGATTTTAAACTTTTTTTTTCTAAAGAAAAATAGGTCAAAATTATAATTTTTAGATTAAAAAATTTTGAAAAAGAATATTAATTTATTTCAAATTAAAACTGTATTTTAATCAAACATCACTGAATATTGAAAAAACACAATATCAATTTAAATTTAAAGTATAATGCGAAGTATTGATTCGCGAATAATGTTATTTCTGGTCTAGTAAGTTCATGATC
>QEOQ01000544.1:1042272-1055542 GCA_010279815.1 Brachionus plicatilis
AAAAATGCAAAAAATTCATTTTAAGTTTTTTTAAAGTAAATTAGATCATCTTAACTTAGAGTCTAATATTGTGGGTATTATATCAAATAAAATGATATAATTTAAAGGCTTAAATCGTAAGTTTTCTTTTGACTGTTTAATAAAAAAAATCATTTTAGTGAATTGAATTGTAATGTCGTACCTTTATGTTGAAAAAATATCTAATCCTCAAATAAGAGATTTAAAATTACTAAAAGGTGAGGAAGTTGTCATTTCAAATTATTTTTCTTACGGATGAAGGTGAACAATAAGATGATGATGATTATAAAGACTGAAATATCTTGACTAATTAAAATTTTTTATTTTTTTGTAATAAAACATCTTGAATAAACATTAATTTAGAATTTCTAAAAATAAAGTCTTAAATAAACTTTTCATTTCTACCATTGTTAATGTAATTTAGCATATAATAAAAATAAAAAAAATCATTTAGAAAAATATTGCGGAATGAATATTTTTTATTTCAAATCGAAAAAAAAACAAAAGAGTTTTTAATTAAATTTAGCTTTTGGAATAAAAAATTATTAAGATAACTTCAAAAATCCTAAGTAAATAGTGATAAAACGCTATCTTAAGTCTAATATATAAAAAAAGTTTGAAGAGAGGTTTTAATTTATTTACTGAATAATTCCGACTTTATAATTCTGTGGACTAGATACAAATTAATAGTAGTTTTAGTAAATTTGTTGATTTCTTTACAAGTTTATTTAGATTCTTGAAAATTTTCTTCTAGATTTTT
Organism: Brachionus plicatilis; assembly: GCA_010279815.1. Taxonomy (NCBI): domain Eukaryota; kingdom Metazoa; phylum Rotifera; class Eurotatoria; order Ploima; family Brachionidae; genus Brachionus; species Brachionus plicatilis. The sequence continues at coordinate 1,043,051 of QEOQ01000544.1, forward strand.
TCTGGTAAACAAATCAAAAATCGATAAATGATGTTATCTTTATATTAAAAAAGTTCCTTTTTAATTCAACTTCCTTTTAGTTTTCGAAAAATCGGAAAAAGTATTTTTAAATCAACAAAATAATCAACAATTAATTAAAACCTCAGATTTAAAAACTTTACATTCATAATTTTACTTACTGTGGCCAACAATGAGATGGTAATTTAAATTTATTTTTTAAAATTATACCAAACACTAATGATTTGTATTACACACGCCATAATTTTATTAGGATGACTAAATAAAAGTATTGATTTAGAAGAAATTTTTTCCAAAAAAAATATTTTTGTTTTAAATTTAAATTTGAAATGCAATGATTCAAATTTTGAGGATCGATGTTTCAAGTAAACGCATTGATGTCTTTGTTTGAAACAAAAAAAAAACAATTTTAAAAAACCAAATTAATACTTTTATTTGGCAACAGATCAATTTTTCAAGTAAATTAAAAATAAGTGAAAATAATATTAAGCTAAAAGTAGTCTTTATAGATTAATATTAAATTACTTTTCGACTTTTGCGCATTTATCCATAAGTATTAGAAATTTATTTTCTAGAAAATTGAAAAATTATCAAAGATTGGCTAACAAGAGCAATGTTATACTTTTTCTTGAAAAATAAGTCTAAATTTTATGTCACAGTCGAGTGATTTTAAAAAAGACTTTAAATTCAATAATTTAAAATGTTAAATAATTTTAAATTGTTTCATTAGTTAATCATTCTGGAAAAAACTTGTTTCCATAATGGATCACTTTTGAATTCCATTAGCTATGACTTTGTTCTTAATTGAATTTTTTTTCAAATTAAAGAATGTTTATTTTTAATTAGAAATTTTAAAAAAGCGTTTATCATATATGAAGCAAATGAAAACAAATCTTTAAAGCAAATCATATCCAAAAATAGCATTGGATTGATAGTAAGTTGATGTAAAATATTATGTGTTTAAATGATTTTTTTTTCTTATGAAGGTGTTTTTAACATGAATTATCAAATTTCGATTATTTTAGAGATAGGTTTATTGGCGGCATTATTTGCCTATGTGGTGAACGGGAAAAGTATAATGAAAGACATTAAGGGTCGTACTAGCATTGATGTCTTGTATTCAAACGAAGAAGACAGTGATTTAATTGAGATAGATCAGGCTCAGCAAGAAAGAAAGCTTAAAGAAGCAGCATTCAACTGCAGCTTAAAAATGGCTGTTTATCTCTCAAATCGTAATTTTTTAAATTTTAGTTAAAACTTTTCTTGAAACTTGAAAAAATAATTTTCATTAAAATCTAAGAAAAATTCTTTTTATTTGAGATTTTATTAGATGATAATAAATTGATATTTTTACTTAAATTCAGGTACATTTTATCATAAATGATGTTAAAAATATTCATCGTAGATTTATTTATCTAATTTTTGATTAGTTTTTAAACAATAAAAATAATTAGACAAATTTTTTTTTATTTTCAGGTACTGATACGTGCCGCATAACTTGGGATCAAATATTATGCTGGTCCGAGACTCAAATCAATCAATCAGTTTTCATACCATGTCCAACTTACGTTAATAAATTCAATCGAAGATGTAAAAATTAAATATTGATCTTAAAGCTGAGACTGTTATTAAATAATTTTTTTAAGATAAAGCTTCCAAACATTGCATACTAAATGTTAATACAAGTCGACCTATGTGGACCAAGACAAATTTTTCGCAATGTCTACTTCCCTCGCAACACTTAATTGAGGAACTAGGCGAGAAGAAAATCATGGAAGTACTATGATTTAAATTTTAAAATTTTTATAATTCTTAAAAATTTTTTTAGATACATCTCAACAATATAATTCCAATAAAGCTAATAAGTTATGTTATATCATTCTTTTCATTGATATTTTCTATATACATCCTCTCAAGACCGTAAGTATCATAAAATAATATTTAAAAAAAATTTCTAGAATATTTTTTTTAATTTTGGACAATATTTAATTTTCATGAGTTTAAGGTTTTGAGTACGTACTAATACTAGATAAACATTGAATGCTTCTTAATTCTAAACAATATTGAGAATCATATCGCTAAAACTTATTTGAAAAATATTTTTAAAAGATTATTTATCTCCAAAAAAATCATTTTCAAGAAATGAATACATGACTAATTAAGTTTGACGGAATTAGATTTTATTGAGAATAAAATGCTTGATTCTCAAAATCTTGATATAAATATAAAACAATATTTTGCTTAATTTTTTTTATTTTAGACGCTTGCGGTGTCCGCGTAATTACGTTCATATTAATCTATTTGTAACATTTTGTTTTCGGGTATTCTCGGTTATCTTTGTGAATTATTTGCGTTTTTATGATTCAACAACATTTGGCATGCAGCCTCATGGCTCCAACATTACTCAATATTTATCGGCAAATGGCTCGGACGGCGTAATAATATTAAATAAACATTAAAATTAAAAAATTAAATTATTTTGAAAAAACAATTTATTTAGAAATTTAATTTGTGTCGATTTTCAATGACAATATTTCGATATTCGGCATCAGTCTATTCGGTTGCGATTACAACTGAAGCATTTTATCTAATGCTTTTGCTTAAATTTCCCTATTACAGTGAAAAAAAAGGCTCGAAATTCTGTATAATCATTTCGTGGGGTAGTTTATTAATTCGTGATTTTACTTTTAATTTTATTTAATAAGTTTAAAATAGTTCTTCCATTTTTGTGGATTTTGCCATGGATTTTTATTAGAATCTACGTCGAAAATAAATGGTAACTGAAAAAAAAATTTACTATTTGAATAATCTAAATAGTATTTTAATTATTTAAAGGTGTTGGCAAATGGAGTCTATTTGGAATTTATTGATTGATGCACCGAACACCATCCTTACTATCTTGAACGTTCTATGTGCCATTTTTGTAATTCGAACTCTTTATTCAAAAATCATAGGACAATCGGTGAGTCCAGAAAAAGTAATTAAGTACAGGTATACATCACTTTTTATACAATATTTATCAACAAAAAATAGAATAAAGTTATTTTACTGGAATTTTGAATTCCAAATCCTATATTCTGGGCATTAAGTCCAAGGATCCTAGATACAGACATTGATTTTGAGGCTAATAACATCTGTCAACAGAATAATTTTTTATTTAAATTAATTCTTGAAAATTTCATTACAATATTTGAGAAAATTTAGTTAATGTGAGCTTAAATTTCAAAAATATTCAAAATTAATATATCCTAATACAATAGTTAATAATTTGGGATACTATAAAGAATTTCGATTTTTTTTTCTCGATAAAAATATCCTTGGTCATCTCATAATAATTATATTAAATTATTATTTATTATTATTATATATTTTCAATGTACACCAATTCTGGCAATGATCAAATTTAAAAAAAAAAGAAAAGTTATTTAATTAATTCAAATTGAGAGGAAATTTAAAATTAATTAATTAATAATTTTTAATTTTTTTTAGATTTTCTGTTAAACGAAAAACAATAATTTTTGTTAAAGATTTTTTAATATTTCTTGTATCTCATTTTTCTAAAATTAGATGGAAAATTTTGGAAAATTGAAGTTTATGATAAAATTTTCAAGATCCCTCAAAAATTTTCTAAAAAAAATTTTTTAAACATTTTCTGTTAAAAAATTAAATTTAATGACACATTTTCATGTGTAGAAAATCATTTTAGACCACGCCCAAATATCGTTCATAATCCTGTGTGCATAAAACATTTGCAGAGTGTAAAATAGGTTTCAGTAAAATCAAAATTACTTAAGACCTTGTTTAAATTATAATTTTTCAGTTTGATCATTAAAATTGATCTTAAACTTCAATTTGTCGAAAACATATCGCTTTATCAAAATTTACTCATCGTTTGATCGAATTCGATATAAAATCAAAAAGTTTAGAAGCTTAAAGTGTTTCTATTGTAAAATATTTCAAAATTTAAAGTCTCACTTAGATTTCAAATTGAATTTTGTCAATTTAATTTGAAAATATGGTATTGTTTTATTTTTCAATTACTTTTTACTGAAATCAATTATAAAAAGAAAAAAAATCACTAAATTTAAATAGAAATTGATTATTTTAAAAATCTTAATAAAAATATTTTTTAATAATAATAATAATAATAATAATAATAAGCTACAGCAGGAGTCCTGTGGAGCGAGACTAGATGTAGTTTCGCTATGGTAGCTATCTTTCTGTGAAAAAAAAAAAAATTTTTTCATTAAATATGCAATCCAGTCAAGTTCATTCATATACTAAACTAGATTATTTATAATTCATTCATTTTTGATTTGCGATAATTTGTAAAATAATTCGATTAGAAAATCAAATTTTTTAAATTGATTTTGTCTATTTGGAAAATATTATTTAAAAATAAATTAAATAAATTACCTACTCAACTAGAATGTCATTAAAATTTAAGATGCTGTTTTATCCTCAAATATTTATTTCAAATCTTAATTTTTTTACAGTTTTTTATTTATTTTTTTGATTATTTCAGCTTGGCAAATATTTTTTTATTTTCATTTCATTTGCGCTTAATTAATTTAATATGAAATTTTTCAATGATTTTTTATAATCGATAAAAATTTCCTATAATCAGCAGTTTTCCTATAAATGAGAATTTTGTCTTATTTTGATAAACTGACCAATTGCCCACAGTCACCTTTGTACCATAATTTTTTTGTTTTTAAATGACGCATTTTTCATCATTTATTCAACCGAGTCATAGCTTACTAAAGCTGAGTGAAATGCTTAATTCTTTTATAATAATTTGAATTATTTTAATAAAGAACAATAACTTTTTATTTAAAATATGCGAATTATTGAATTAAAGATTTATTTTTTTTTTTAGGTGGATGACATCCATTTAAAATTTTATTATAATTTTTTTTTCTTCAAGGCATTTCAAATGATATAATTAAAATCACTCTCTTTCTTAATGATTAAATTCAAAAATATTTTTAATGATTTTTATTAGGCACAATTATTCCCACTTGATACTAACTCATATTTTCAATTAAAATCTGCAAGCAAATCGTAACAGCTACAAAAATATTATTAAGATTTAGGTATCCTTGGTAATTTCATAAATTAAATTTAAGTTGGTTGAATAATATTTTAATATTTTATTCAATTAAATAAAAAATTATAATATTGAAATTTCAAAATCAGTCAAATTAATGATTTCGTAAAAACAATTTAAGTTAATTTAAATTACGCTTGACGAATAGACAAAAATTTTAATTAAATTTTTTTCTTGAGTTAGAATTATTAAAAATTAATTATAAGAAAGCGCCACCTATTATTTTTTTGCCGTAAATTTCAGAGTAAATTACAAGCCTTTTTTTAAATAAATTTACAAAAGCTAAATAAATTTTTTGAAGACGTTTGGCCAAATCGATCTTGATAATCATCCCAATATTCGGAGTTCATTTTATAATCTTCGAATGGCTTCCCTATTTCAGGGTTGCTACCGAGGACTCACTTCTAGAGCTTCCTTTGGTTTATATGGAAATTATTTTTAACGGACTGCAAGTAAGCATAATTGAAAATAAATTTAATTCCTTTTTTTTTAAATTAAAAAACTAAAGGGTCTGCTGGCATCAGTAGCATGTTGTTTTGTTCAAAAAGAAGCCCAAATAGAAACCCTAATTCTTGTTTATAATGTATTAAAGCGTCTAAAAATATCAAAAAAATTCAAATGTTTAAAGATTCTAGATGAAGAATACATTCGAAGTATAAAGTATTCACGCGAGTTTAGATCAAGATCCATTCACGAAAATACAAGAATTAAACGCTCTGATTCTACAGTAGATTCAGCGACTGATGTTATTTTTAATCGACCCAAAATAGAAATTAAACGAATGAATAGTCGAAGAAGATCATCTGTGGTCATGTATAACTGGTCAAGTAGATTTTGTTGTTGCTTGTTTAGCAATCAAAAAAATGACTTTTACCAAAATGGACACAGAAGATCAACTCTTTTGTCTTTGACAGATAATACCAGTTTGGCTAAGAATTTTAAGCGCCTGAGAAATTCATCTAGCTTGACTAGTTTTTTTACTAGAAAAACCATATCAGAAAAATCCTTTAAGACAAAAAGTCACAAAATTTGTAGTCAACCAGAACCAGTGAGCAGATTAGATTCGGTGAATAGTGAAGATTTAAACAATAATTTATTTGCAGTGGACACAATTGAAAGCTCGGACACAAAAATTGCAATCAATAATTTGATTATACACGAAGAAGATCTTGGGTTAAAAGATTCTGATTCAATCAACAAAAATATGAGCATAAAAAATTCGAATTCAGAAGCTGAATCTCCAAAGAGAAAAATTAGTTTTTCGCTAGAAAAATAGAATTTTTTAGTATTGAATACATCTGAACCAGCGATGAGTAATGATCTTGATAATGCATTAAAATTGGTGAAAATTCTTAGTCTTTTTATCTTTTTTAGTAATTTAAATTTAACCCGGTTATTTATAATTTCTTGTAGAATTGTGATAATTTTTATCTAATATAATTGATAAAATTAATCTCTAAATAAATGTAATATAATGTTTATATGTAAAGATAATATTTTAATAAAAATATTTTAAAAAAAAACTTTTTTATTATAAAAATTGAGATTAAAAAGCTCTTTAAAATTGAATTTCAGTTAATGAAAATTTTTCTGAATTTTTATAAAAAATTTCAACAGCCATAATCCATAAATTTAAAAATTTTATTAATTAAAATAAATTAAGATTATTTTTGTTTACAAAAATTAATCTGTCTATTTAAAAATTTTAACAAAGCAAATGAGCTTTAAATTGATTATTTTTTTGTTGATAATTAATTTGAAAATATTTATTTGACTTAAATCAAATTTATAAGGTGTCGATTAATTGTAAAGATCTATTTGCTTAAAATTTAAAGTTTTAAAAAGGGATCTTACTTTCTAATTATAGTTTTCAACTGGAAAATTTTAAATCTATTAAATGAATTCAAATAATGCAAGGATCGTTTTATCACGAGATTTTTTTTTTCAAAAATAAATTCATTTTAGATTTCAAAATTGAATCAAACATTTTTTTCTCAACAGAATTTTTTTCAAAATGGCTTACGAAGAAAGCTTTTAAAAATTTTATTTTAGCTTAAATATTTTTAGCATAATTTTCTTTAAAAATTTAGAGAGAGGAATACATTTTTTAAATCTGTAATGAACGAAACCAATCCATCCGCTTCAAAAGAAGGTAATTTTTTATCAGTTATAATTGTACTGGTCTATTAAATTCCTAAAAGAAGGTGCAATACAAACTGACAAGAAAGATCAATCGAGATCTGATGAAAGCAGTGGTTCAGAAGGTTTTATTTGGTCTTTCATAAAATTTAAACTTATATTTAATTTTCCTCAGATCCGTATGCATATTATGATTCAGATAACAAAAATTCCAATAGATCTGAAGTTGAGAATGAGACAGCTGAAAAAAAAGAGTCTAATGAAATTAAAAATCAAGAACGTGAATCAGACACAAGTTCGTCGGATGATTCCCAGTCAGATTCAAAAATCCAATCTGGCAAATCCAAATTAAAAACAAATAAAAATAAAAGACCGTAACAAATTTTAATTTTTTAAAATAATTTTAAACTTATTTTAATTTTTTTTAATTTTGATTAGAAACAAAAAAGAAAAAAAAGAACAAAAAAGACACAAAAAAAATCAAGAAATGACAAACAACAGTAAAGATGTACCTGATATATCTAATTCAGAAACTAACACTATGCATTTAAATTATGATTCAAAAGATAAGAATTACAACGATAACAATAGATCTGAAGTCGAGAATGAGACAGCTGAAAAAAAATCACCTAATGAAATTAAAAATGAAGAAAGAGAATCAGAAACTAAAACTAAAGCTGAAACTATATATGAAAATATCAGCCGTGATAAAAATGAATTATTAAAAGAACAAAGGATTAATTTAAGATTTTATGTCTACGCTCCACCGGAATTTAATGTTGACCTTAAAACGTGTTGTTTCGGAATTCTTCATAATTTGGGTGAATGGAAGCCAGAAAATATGATAAAATTAAATTTCAGGTATAGTTATAAAATATCGGACTGAACCAAAAAATAAAAAAAAATTTAAAGAAAATTTGAAAATGGTTTCCTAATAACTGGAGATCATTCATTTGATGTTGAAAAGTTGGAATATAAATATAAGTTGGAATATAAATATTGCCTTGTAGCAAACAATGATTATGAAGTTGAGCCATTTATAGAGTATTATCAGGGTTTTAAAACAAACAGAATTCTAAATTTTGCCAATTTTTCCCCAGGTTTAATTGAATCAGTTTTTTATAAACATAAAATTTAATTAAATTCTAATATAAAGATAAATTTCATTCAATATACGATGGAATCATGCTGCCTCCAGACGAAGGAAACCAGAGTTTTTGGAAACAAAATACAAAATCATTTTTTTCCAAATTTTTTAAGAGATTTTTCACAGATGAAATGAGTGGAAATTACCTGGAGGATACAATCAAGGCTATGCTTCACGAAATACCAACAATAAATAAAGATGATGAAAGAATAAAAAAATTCAAATATGCAAAAGATTATATGATAGCAATTATTGATTCCATTTATAAGTCATTTAAAAAAATCAAGAACGATTACTTATTAAAAGTATTCTACAGCTAAAATCTTAAAATGACAATAAAGTCACAAATTAAATTTTTTTAGATATTTACAAAAATTTACATCCAAACTATGGACGAGCACCAAAAGCTTACGATATGCAATTCATTAGTTTTTCTTGAATATGTCTATAGATCAAATGTAAAATTAAATAATGAAGAAATTGATGTGATCCGTAATATGATAATGAACAATAATTGTGAAAATGCTTCGGAATTTAAAAAGTAAATTAAAAGACTGATTTTGAATTTGGTTATATTTGCACGGATTTTATTGAAATCCGGTTATTTGTGGCAAAATGTTATTTATTGTACATTTTTATATTTTTACATTTTTGAGAGAAGAATAAAAAATCCCAAATAAAAAAATCTAAAAAAATTTTCATTCAAGAAAAGTAATAATAAATTCGCAATCAATTAAAAGGGATTTTCAAAAAATTATCCTTGGTTTTTACATTTAAATTTTTCTAAAACTCCTTTTTAAGTAATTGCGAATTTATTATTAATTTTCTTGAATGAAAATTTTTTTAGATTTTTTGATTTTGAGATTTTTTTTTCTTCTCTCAAAAATGTAAAAATTTAAAAATATAAAAATGTACAATAAATAACATTTTGCCTTATTTGTCATTAATCTTAATAGAAGCGGTAAGAATATCTTAGAATTTGGGTTTTAATAATATTTAACAAGTGGCAATATATTTAAGAACAAATTAATGATCAACTAAAAATAAGCTACAGTAACAAAAAAAAATTAATCATAACAAGCTGTCTTAAAAAAAGGAAATACGCCGTAAGGAGCTGCCGAACTTCCCTCTAAATTATATTTAAAAAAAAATCTACCAAAAATTATTTTAAAAGCTCACTACATTATCAGAAAATGGATTTATGTGATATATTGAATATATAAGCTGATAATTAGCTTTTCAGAAAAAAGGAATTAAATTTTTTTCATTGTGTACTTTATTTTTCTCTATAATTCACAATCGCAATTTTAAAACAAAATTTAAAAATATTCTCTATCCTGATATTTAATGAAATCTGTCATCTTACTTATTTTCCTGAAAAATTTTTGATTTTTAAATCATCCTCGTCTACGTACCAATCAGTTTTTCAGACTGCTTCAAAATAATAACCAAGATAAGTCCATTTTAAACAAAATTAATGATTTTTTTTCTAGTATTGACATTGATATTTTGGAGAAGGCGATTCGGTCTGATAAAAGATTTATTTATTTTTTTGAAATTTGGACTAAACTGAAACTAAAAACCGATTCAATTGAAAACGAGAAATACTTTGACACAAGTTATTTTGATATAATAAGACCTTTCGTGGAATATTTTCCATTAAAGTAAATTTAAAAACCCATTAAATCAACTTTAAAAATTCTAAATTTATCTTTTGAAATTTTAAAGTGGCAAAGAATTTTATACAGAAATAATGATGATGCTAAATTATAAAAAGTCAAAAATTATTGAATGTGTGCTATTTCCTTTCTACATAGCAAATGGTATAATAACTGAAGAAAGGGTTGCAGAAATTTTTTCAATTTGGGAAATAATCGGAAATTTATGTTTTTTTACTTTTCAAATTGAAACACATTGGATTCAAACTAAAATATTTAAAAATATAAGCCTCAGTCAGGATTATCAAATTCGTATGTTAAATATCTTAAAGATTTCTTTTGAAAAATTTATCAATTCTCTTGATGAAAATAATTTAAAATCGATCGACAATTTAAAATTTATTTCAAAAGCATGTTATTGTTTTTTAAATAATAGAAAATTTAGAATTTTTTTTGGAAAAAATTATTCGAGATTTTTAATTATTTTAACAAAATTATATGTTCACAAAAATATCTGCTATATTGTTCAAGAAAAAAAAGAGACTATTAATCAAAACATAAGATCTAATTTCGAAGATCTCAAGAATTTTCACGATAATTGTCTAATTTTGAAATATTACCTACCAGAGATAAAGAAAACATTGTTAAATTGGAGTTTATTAAACGAAATAGTCGAAGTTTCAAATGAAGCTATTGGAAAAATTGTTGAGAATTTATTACATGAAATTTATTTTAAGTCATTCCAAAATATTGATACTAGCCAGCTGGTTGAAATTTGCAGTTCAATTTTAAAAAAAGAAATGTCTGTTCATTCAAATGTAGAGAGAAAAATTTTTGATGAAATGATCGTCCAAATAGATAAAATCAATCAAAAAGATTTAAATCAATTTACTCAACTTCGTGAACACAATAATCATCTGGTGCAGAATTTAATATATGAAGTTATAAGCAAAAAGTGGCCTGCATCACAAAATCCTCTAGACATTTTTAATTTTCTTTTTGAATGCAACAATTTTCTTCGAGTATTTCTTTATAAAGATTTTTTTCAAAATAACAAATATTTAGAAGAAAGAATTATCCAAATTATTTCCTTATTAGAAGTCACATTCGATAATTTGATTGACGGAAAGATAGAAATTTATTTAGTTCAATTGCTAAAAGAAAATGAGAAAACACTTTTTGAACTATACCAACTTTTCGAAACGAAATTATCTTCAAAATTCAAGGATCGATCTAATTTAGCAAAAATTCAAAATTTATTAAAAATTCGCTTTTCACAAATAGAAACAATTAAAAATTTCTTAGTTATGATGAACGAAATGCTTAAGTTTCTCAAAATGCTCGATTTAAAAAGAATTAAAATCAATTACCAAAATTTTGAAGCAAAATTAATGAAGTTTAAAGTTTACAATTCCAAGAAAATAATCGATTTAAGCGAATGCAATTTAGATGATTTTTCTATCAATTTTAACCAAATCGATGTTAAAGAAAGCTTAATCAAAAGAATCACAAATTTCGATGAAATTGACAAAACAAAAATTGAAAAATTTAAATATTTTATTGAATTTTGCAAGGAAAATACTTATCTTCTATTTTACATTCAAGAATCAATTAATGAATTTCATAAGCCAGTTGAATTAAAATGTTTCTTGGATCAAATTCTTGACGATGCATTTTTTAAATTTAATAAGTTGGGCGAAGACTTAAAAAATGGCAAATTGGATCTTAGATATTTTTCAAATGAAATTGCAAAAATCGGAAAAAATTTAAAAATTGAAAAAGAAAATGAATTATACAAAACAGAATTAGTAAAAGCAATGGATCATGTCAAAATGTCTGAGAAACAAATCGAATTTCGATTAAAACAATTGAAGCACTTTTTAAATTTGCCAAAAATAAAAGAAATTTCCGAATTGCTTTTGGAAATTAAAAAAAAGGAGAATTTAAACAGCAATTTTGGACCTCTGGAACAAATTCACCAATCGGTAATTATTTGTTTCATATATTAAGGTTAGTGCTCAAAAAGCTTAACTCTAGTCTAAGATTTTTCTAATTAATATTCTCCCTACTTTAATTTAATATTAATTTTTGGGATTTAGTTTTTTCCAAAACAACTAAAAAAGAATATTAATTATTTATCAAATACAGGATTTTTGGCAAATGACATATTTTGTATGATTTTTATATTTATGATATACATGGTCAATTTTCTGATAAAAATTTATACTATAAAATTTATTTTTATTTTTAGTTGGAAGAGAGTCAGAACCAATTTAGATCCTTGGATGATATAACAAGTCCTTCAATGAAACTTTTCGAATCATTAGATAAACTTAGTGATGAAAAATTTGTTAAATGTTTGAGAAAATATGTTGAACATTTTAAGTTTATCGAGTGGTTAAGATCTAATGCTTCAAGTA